>PVJX010023457.1:0-29267 GCA_004027295.1 Dolichotis patagonum | reverse complement strand
AGTTGTGGCATTTTTATACAATGGAGTACTACTCAGCTATAAAGAATGATCACATCAAGATATTTATAAATAAATGGACACGACTTGAGACCATTCTCTTAAGCGAAATAAACCAAACTCACAAGGGTAAATACCATATAGTCTCCCTAGTATGAGATTTGATAAGAGTATATAAGACTTTATGGTAAGCATGAGTCCCCATCTCATAGCTTTGAAATCTTTCAAAGTTTTCAATCATCAGCTGGAATGGTTTTATCCTGTTTTGTTTGACTATATCATGCGCGATGATATGAACAGCTATTTTGAAGAAAACAAAACATTATGACAGCTATTGCTGATTTAATATCATCCTTCTTAGAAGTCCTACCATGCTTTTTTTGTTCTACTACTGTTGGTTCTATCTATCACATTGTGTCTTATTGGAATTTGAATATGTGTGATAGTTCAAACAAAAATTTTTTTTATCAAAAATGAGATATTGTAGTACCCGTTGACCATTTTCTGTTATTTGGTTCAGAAAGCCCTGTAATTCTTTCACTCTATGCATGGCTTTATACTATTGTGTTATGTTTGATATTATTGTATTTGAAACTATGCTCAACTATAGCAGAGGAAGAGATATGGTGTTAGCTACTGTTGATGTCCAGTTGGCTTAATGTAAAGTACTGTGTTGCCTATGTTGTCCTGTTCTGATCTGCTCTGTACTGTCCCCTTTTGTTTTATTCTCTTTCAAATAAAAAAAATAAATCAAATCCAAATAGATATAAAATATCATGACCAAATGGGTTTTATCTTAGAAATACAAGATTTGCTTAATCTTTAAAAATTAACCAATATAATTCATCATGTTAACAAACTAAAAATTAAAATCTATATGATCATCTCAGTATACTCAGGAAAAGAATATAACAAAAGGTAACATTCATTCCTAACAAAAAACAAAAAATAAAAACAAATCCATAGAGACAAGAAATAGAACAACATTCCACCAACCTAGTAAAAAGCATTAAACAGGAATCTAAAACTAAAGCCATACTTAGTGATGAAAGACTAAATCTGTTTTCCTACGGTCAGGAATAAGTCCAGCATGTTGGCTTCCACTGTTTATGTTCAATATCGCATGGAGGTTCTTTGCAAAAATGCAAGCAAAAAAACACAAAAAGCTAATTGGAAGGTAAGACTAAACCATCGTATTCTCAGAGGATAAGATAGTCCAACAGAATCTACAAAAAAAAGGCATTGGAATGGTTAAGTGAGTAAACAAAGAGTGAAAGATATAAGATCAAAACAAAAATTAATTATATTTTTATATCTTCACAGTGAACAACTAGAAATTAAAGTTTAAAAATAAAACATTGCCAATGTATCAGTTACAAATAGGAATAAACCTGACAAAATATGTGAAAGGCATATATACTAAAAATATTAAAACATTGCTCAAAGTAATTCAAGGAGATTTAAAGTGAAAAGAGAGATATACCATGTTCATGGGTCAGGAGGTTAAGATGCTGATTTTACTCAAAATGATATATAGATTTAGCATAATTCCACTCAAAATCTCAGAAGGATTTGTTGCAGAAATCAGCAAGCTTATTTTAAGTTTCATATGATAGATCAAAGAACAGTTATAGCTGAAACAACTTGGAAAAGAATAAAGTTGGAGAACTTGCACTATCTAGTACTTTCAAAGCTTATTTACAAAGCTACAGTAATTAAGTCAGTGAGATTTTGACATGAGAAAGAGACTCATACATCATTAAAAGAGAATAGAGATTCAGAAATACATCCATACATGTATAAACAATGATTTTCAACTTAGGCACAAAGGCAATTTAGAGGACAAAGGTTAGTGTTCTTAACAAATATTTTTGAAACAATAAGCTATTCATATGCAAAAAGTGAATTTCAGTTCACACTTCACACCATTAACTCAAAATTAACTCAAAATAAAGCACAGATCTAAATTTAAAACCTAAAACTATAAAACCTGTATGCAAAAACTTAGAAGAAAGTCTTTGTGAGTTTGGCTTAGGTAACAATTCATATAGACAACACCAGAAGCAAGATTTCATAAATGAAAAAAATTGATAGATTGGACTTCATCAAGGTAATAACCTTGCTCCTCAAAAGATACTGCTTTGATACTTCAGATCGGGATGAAATATTTTTAACTGGTTGATTTGATAAACACCTACATTCAATAGACAATATATAAAGAATTCTCAAAATTCAATAATAACAATTTTTTTAAAAAAATGTGAGCAGTCATTTCATCAATGAATAGATTTAAATGGTAGATAAATGCATGGAAACAGTGTAAAACATTATTAATCATTAGGGAAATGCAAAATGAATCCAGTGAGAGACCACTATATACCTATCTGAATAGTTAAAATTTAAAAGACTGACCCTTACCAACAGATTCCTCAGCGTCTGATGCAGAGGAATGCAAGGGATAAGAATGTTTGTAGATTGCTAGTGGAACTATAAAATGTCACACACACTTTGGAAATCAATAAACACTTTCTTTAAAGTTAAATGTACACCTACTCTATGACCTAGCCATTCCATTCCTAAGAATTTACCAAAAGAAATGAAAATGTGTCTACACCAAGACTTCTTTTCTTTTCTTTTTTTTTTTTTTAAAGGAAGAAAGGTCACAATGTGTAGAGGTGGCAGTCCATAGTCTGTTGTCTCCAAGGCAGTGTGGCTTGGCAGAGGGCCACCAGAGAGGACAGTTCATGGTGCCCACAAGAGAGCAAAGCAACGAGGGAGGGAAGACAATCTTCTTTTTGTCCTTTGCAGTCTATGTAGGCTACTCACCCTGGGGCGGGTATAGCACTCACACCCTCAATCCCAGCTGGAACTAAGCCAATCAGTGGACTGATGTATTAATTTACTAACTGCACAGCCTTAATCCCAGCGTCACACACTGTACATTCAGCCACCTCTGAAAAAGCCCCATCTAAGACTGCATGAGGCTTTGAGGAGACATCTAGACACAAATCATAATACTCCACCTCCAGCCCCCAAAGACGCAGTATATTCCTGTACAGAAAAGACATTCAATCCACCTCTGAGTTGCCATGGTCCTAACAGTTATTGCTGAACACTTATTGCCACACAAGGACTTCTACACAGGGTCAAAGTATTCGTATTTGTAATAGCCAGAAATGGAATCAATTCAAATGTTGATTTCATCAGGCATGAAAGGGGACAAGGATTACCAAGAAATATGAGAAAACAGGGTGGTGGATATGTTCATTAACTTGATTGTGATGATGCATACATATATTAAAAGGTCCCCAGTACTGCCAAAAAATATATCAAATGCCTTATTTTAAATAAGCAACTTAAATAAGCAGTTTCTTTTATGGTACCTATACTTCAATAAAACTGTCTATTTAAAGATATAAGACAGGCACTTTGTACAGTCTAAAAATTATCTCCCCATAAAACACTTAGTGTTTTAAAAGATGAAAAATATTAGTAACTTTATAGTAGACACTACCTTAACTAAGTGACCATGTTAACACCACCAGGAATATGACATTGATGTCCTGTACCTCCTTATGTGCTGCATTAAGAAGGTCATATCACTTTTGTAATATTCTTGCCCAAACTGTGTATTATAAACCTAATGATGAGAAAAATCAGATGAAAGCAAATTGAATGTCATCCTTTTAAAAAATAATAACTGGCAGTACTCTTCAAAAGAGTCAAGGTCATGAAAGACAAAGGCAGACAGAAACTATAACAGCTCAGGAGACTAAGGAGAAGTGACAGCTAAATGCAAGCAGAGGTCACAGAGTGGTGCTTGTACCAGAAAAGGACATTAATAGGACAATAGCCAAAATCCAAATAAAATGTACGGATTATTCAATAATATGTCAATATTTATGCCCCAATTTCACTAATTATATAAATACTAACATTAAAAACTATGAAGGGGAACAAACTACCATTTTTATAACCTTTGTGTTTGTAAGTCTAAAATTACTTCAAAACAGAAGGGATTGAGATAATAAACAATATTCTGTCTGCTGGTAACAAAACTGAATTAGAAATGAATAGAAGTCATTGGAAAAATCTCAGATTATTGTAAAACATTAAACAATGCATTTCTAAATTATCCATGGGCAAAAGAGAAATCCCAAGAGAAATTTAGAAGAACGTTTTGAACTGAATAATAATGAAAATTTAACACATAAAAATTTCTGAGGTGCATTAAAAAACAGTTTAGAGGAAAATTTATTGCTTGAAGGTTTGAAAATGAATGATCTTTGATTCATGCTACTTGAGAAAAAAGAACAATTAAACTGAGAAGTGAAGGAAGGAAATTTAAATAAGGAGAAATCAGTGATAAATTAAACAATAAAATAAAATTGTAAGTTTTTAAAAAAATCAATAATGTTGATAAACCTTTAGCTAGATTTTTCATTAAAAAAGAGAGAGTGAATGCGTAAGCCAGTCCTGGTGGTCATGCCTCTGCTCTCAGCTATTTGGGAGGTTAAGGCAAAGGGATTCCAAGTTAGAGGCAAGCCTGGCAACCTAGCCAGGTTAGCAAGACCTGCCCTCAAAAATGCAAAAATAAAAAGAAGTAAAGCTGTAGCCCAGCACCTCCTAGATTCAATCTCCTGAGAGGGAAAAGGAAAGGAAGAATACCAGCAATAGCATCTTTTTTAACTGTCCCATGTCAATAAACCAGATGACCTAGATGTAGAAGGACCAGTTCCTTGAAAGCCACAAGATGCCTATATCTTCTGAAACACTAATTCATAACTTCAAATATTTAAACAATATGTATATAATAATAATACACATATAAAAGATAAATCCACAATATATAAAGAAACTATGACTTTAAAATGACAGTAAAGGTGAGCAAAAATTTTGAATATATATCTAACAAGAGAATATATTTAAGTGCCAAAAAAGTGCACAAAAATTACTTAAATCCAGCCATCGGGGATGTATAAGTTAAAACCATGAGCTGACAACCTAAGTATACATCTACCAGATGTGCTACAGTTAAAAAGAGCAACAATGTCAAGTCCTAGCAAAGATGTGGAGCAACTGCAACTCTTACACACTGTCTCTGAGATGTACAATGACTTTGGAATTTCTTATATGAAATTTGGCAATTTTTTATAAAGTTAAAGGTACACGTACCATGTTATCAAAAAATTTCACCTACAAGTATTTCCCAAGGGAAAGAAAATATAAATGTATCTTTTAAAAATGACTCTTTTTTTTTTTTTTGAGACAGGGTCTTACTATGTAGCCCAGACTAGCCTTGAACTCATGTTGATCCTTCTGCCTCAGCCTCCTGAGTGCTGGGACTACAGGAATGTGCCATCACACCAGACCCAAAATGACTTGCGTATGAATAATCATGGCAGCTTTATTTATAATATGCTAAACCAGAAATAATCCAGATGCCCATCAATTGCTGAAAGAATAAACAAATTGTGATGTATTCACTCAGTGGAGTACTATTCAGTGATAAAAATACAAACTACTGATACGTACAACAAACAGAGATGAATCTCAAAAACACAATTCTAAGAGGGGAAAAAAGATTCAAAAGCATGTATATGGTATGATTCCATTTATATGAATTTCTTGATCAGGCCAAACTGATCTATAGAGAAAATGCAGACGAGAGGTTGCCTGGGCGAAGGGACTAAGGGAGTTAACTGCAAAGGAACCGGGGTGGGGGGGCTTTAGGAAAGACTGGTGGACATGCTTTTGTCATTTTCTGGATTTTGAAGACCGATGGATCTCATCTTAACTTGTCCTTGCATAAAAGTTAGACACAGACAGTTGTAGAGATGGGAAGGAAAGGTGTTCCCTATGGCAAGTAAGCAGTTACAGGACAGGGAAATTGAAGGGAGAATAGGGGAAAAGCTGATAGTGATTTTTTAAAATAACTTTATTGGGCTGGGGATTTAGCTCAGGAGCATAGGTGCCTGCCTGGCAAGCACAAGGCTATGAGTTCAATCCTTGGTACCACAAAAAAAAAAAAAAAAAAAAAAAAAAAAAATATATATATATATATATATATAAAATAACTTTATTGAAGTATAATTTTCATATGATAAAATTCATCCAACTTAATTAGATGCATTTTTAAAAATGTGTGCAGACCCGTGTAACCACCATTTTATAGAGAGCTGTTTTCAAACTATCACTTTGAGATTTTTTTTGTGTTCAAGAAGTTGTAATTTTATTATAAATTTTATAATCTGACATTGAAACCAAAAAAAAATTTGGAAGCACTAAAATAGCCTATGAGATCCATAAGTCTTGGAATCAACTCTAGATTTAAATCTTACTTCTTTTTGACTTTGTTTTTTGTCTTTTTTGAGACAGAGTCTCACCACGCAGTTCAGACTGGCCTTGAGCTCACTTTGTAGCCCAGGTTCTTCTTGAACTTACAACAATCCTCCTCCCTCAACCTCCCGGGTGCTGGGATTACCGGCATGTGCCACCATGCCCAGCTTAAATCTGACTTCTTGAGCAGGCCACTTAATTTCTCAAAGCTTCATTCTCCTCATCTACAAAGTAGAGATCTCTAAAACCAATGTAACGATATTGCTGTGAATACTAAAAGTGCTCCAGGCATGATGGCCGGCACATAGTAGGACCACCAAAGGGTATTTGCCATATCACAATTACACAGGCACTTGTTGCATAGTTAGCCCATAGTTCAGGGTATGGCCTGCAGAACTTTCCAAAGGTTTCCACATGGTCCATAAATGAAACTTAAATGACTACCAAAACGGCAATTCTGAGTTCCGCTTCCTTGCTGCTTCTATTTCACAATCAGTAGTGAAAGCGCCAAAGAACTTCATGCGCAAACTATTGCTTTAAGGTGAAACGATCAGGCTATTTGAAAAGTGATTCTGAAACAAATTTAAAGTAGAACGCTGTAAAGATTTCCCCCTCAGGTTGTCACATCTACTCCCTGGCCTTTTCAAACAGAGCCCAGCCACCCACAGTCTACCTACCTGTCACCTAACCGGTTTAGCTCTACCAGCTGCCTTGTGGCTGTCAACACCCGAGGCATAGGGGTGAGTTGCTCGCTTAGTCAGGCTCAGCTTCTGAGGGTCCCAGTGGCCTAGCTCGCAGCACACAGGACCCAGGACACAATCGCAAGCATAATAGAATTTAAGGGTCACGGGGGCAGAGTGCCATCTACCTGAGCAACAAAGAGCTGGAACTCGTCAGGCAGAATCCATGAACGAGGGTAGAAGTTGTACTCCTCAGGAAAGAGATTCTGCATGATTCTCACTGCTCTGCTCAGGGTAATTTTACGCACCATCTCCGTCATGCCTGGGGAAAAGAGAAGCTGTGAGGTTTGAACGACTGAGGGCCACCGGCTATAAAGCAGCTATTATTTGGGACTTGTACAACACCCACCCTCCACAGTCACTTTTCAGGCAGCATTTAAAAAAATAAAATAAAATAACAGGTACGAGTTATTCCGCACAGTGGTGACTCATGGTTTGAAAAAGTGCAGCAAATTAATGAAAATAGAAGGATGGGTCTCTTTCTTCTCAAAAAAATAAAGCATCAGATTGAAAGGATATATTTTCACCTAGTTTCTTATTCTATTATTTGTCAGCCCCGTGGGTAATGAATAGAGAAGTTTTTCTATCTTGTACTTAAAATCTAATACCCTCTTTAATTTGGGACCTGCACACATATTTCTAGATTCCTTCTATCTTGTGCCCTAGAGAATATTACCCAGTGGACTTTGGTGACATTATGAGAAGTTTAATTAAGTTGCTTTGTTTTAATCTTTCATGAGTATTAAAGGTATGAAATAGAAAATACACATGTTTCAGCATAAAAATCTGTCTCCTTGAATCAAGGACAGGAAGTGGAAAGGATACATAACATCATAATTTATAGTTTAATGGGGGAAATGCAATCCATAGGCGTCCTTCCTTTATAAGTACTGGCAGTGACATTGATCAGGTGTCATTAATTTACCCAGAAGAGATTGAAATGTCTCACTTAAGAACACTTTAAAAGAATGGTCATTTTTCTTTCCTTTTAACATCATTAATAACTCTGACAAGAGAAGAAACTGAGCATATGTCTTAGTAATGCTTAAGCAAACGAGTGAAAATGATGGTGACTTTTAGCCCACTTATTTCTTAAGGCAGATATCACTGCTAAAAACGGAGGCTAAAAATAGCTTTCACCCTGAAAGAGACTAAATAGTTCCCTTACTGACACTAGAAATTTGCCTAGCAAAGTTATTTTTAGTAGACAGAATTCCATGTCAGCATCAAATAGCCAAATTATTATATAGTCCAGTGGGCCCAGAATGAAGTGTCTTGCTTCCCTCGACATGTTAAAAAATGAGTGATAAATCTAAAGGTCGAAGCTTCATGGTGTCGGTACCCAAGTTCTCAATTCCTTTGCGAAAGGATATAGAGCAGGATTGAATGAGAAATAGAAGAGCTTCAAAGTTCCAAAAATCCATGTCTAACATGGACTCTTCAATATTAAAATCATTGAGGACACTGTTCTGAGCATTCCAGGAAATATATCTGGAAAATTACAGCTGTTTTCTTTATTTGCCCACAAAATTAGCATTTTTGAATTATAAAACAGTAGTTGAACACAAAGTAAACAAAACAAAATTTCAACATTTTTAGAACCTTTTAACTTGTATTTGACTAACATTTTAGTTATGGTATTAAATCGAAAACCTTCCTAGAGCCCTTCATACCAAGTAGATGGTAGATGGTGCTTCCTGACTAGTGTTGGGATATTTCCACCTTTTAGTGGCTTTTTGACAGGTGTTGTGCAACGGCTTTTTGTGTCCTCTACCTCCTCAGCCCCACACCAGATGAGAGATCTGTTTCCAAGTTGACCTTTGCACCTCCAGGGAGTTCTCTGCTGAAAACAGCCAACGTAAGAAGTGTAAGAAGCGCTGGTTTGGCGAGTGACTACTTTTCCTCTCTACTTCCTGCCTGTGGGCTGTCAGTGGTCACCCCCAGCCCTGCCTGAATGCCTGTCTGAGGAAGGCACCAGTGTAGAAGACCTCCCTCAGCCCACATATCAATAGCTATTCTTCCTCCACAGCTAAGCTGTGTTTCCACCCAGTGCTGCCAGGGAAAGAGGCCCTGGCCCCTCGCTATACCCCGTGTGGGAGCTGCTGGCATCCCTGCCTCTGCTGTGGCTCAGAGACAGGTGTGGACAATGTCATTTTCTCACACTACAACCCTGACAAGACTAGCCGGGTGTCTGGCAGAGCCTGGGCACATGTTCCCAGAGTGAATGTGTGAAAGACAGGTCACTGCCAGGCTCCTTAGACCCTATGCCCCACCTTGCTTCTCTCAGCAGCTACAACACCCAAGGCCTCCCACCCTGTACCCCTCCCTGCACTCTGCACCTCATCCTGACTTGGGGTGGAAGCTCCAGATGTAATCATCAGCTTTTCTCTGCTAAACGTTTGACCTAAACTTTGGGTTTCAGGTGGATAAGGAGGCTTCAATATGTTTTTCTTAGGTTCCATTGCTTGACACCAAATTTTGATAACCTAATTTTGCTCCAAGTATCTGAGTGGCTGCTTGAGGAATGCACAGAGCTGAGCTGTGTCTTGTTCTCTTAGTGCTCCTCCTCTCTCCAACCTTACCTCTGTTTCCCGTGAGCCTACCCAACAAGCTGGACTCCTGCCTGTGACTTTAGCCCAGTGCCCAGGGTCCTGCTACTGGCTAACAGGCTCTTTTGAGGCTGATTACTAACCTGATTTCTTAGTAAAATCTACCCCTAAATGTCCCTATGTGCCAGTTCTTCTATCAGTTGGGCAAGCCACCTAACTCAAGTGAGAGCTTCTGACACCAAGGGCTTGCCTCCTGCCACTCTTTCTGAGGCCTAGCTTTATCTGTCTGATACTCTGGGGCCGCAAGCCCTGGTAGATCTCATCCCTTTGGACTCAACCCAGAATGGAATAGTTTGATCCTCAGACTTGCTCACACAGCCCTACCTATGCAGATGAAAACAAAACGAACTGAGCTTATATTTGGAGCACCACACAATCCAAGTAGCATTTATAACAATATTTCTCAACCTTATACATTACAACCACCAAACAACAAATAAATACTTTCAGATTCACGCTCTTGTATTCCCTTTAGCACTAATCAGTTCATCTTCTGCCTGGATACTGCACTAGCCTCTTAGCTGTATCTCTGATTCCTCTTTCGGCCTTTCCATCTATCTCCAGTGTGACTCTGACTGATCTTTCTAGAACACAAGATGGCCTGTGTCATTCTCTAGTTTTGAAATGTCTCAGTGGCTTTCTGTATCCTTCAGGCTGTAACAATGCTGTTCTTAGGTCCCCATTTATCATTTCTCCGCTGCGCCTCTCACTTGACCCACAAGACCCAGTGAAGACCACTTGACCTCTACTGAATGAGCAGCCTGCTCAAAGCGCTGTGTGTCTTTGCACCAGCTCTGCTCCATCCTCAGAGGCTCAGTTCCCAGGAAATCCTTTTCTCCAGGAGCTCTCATTTTCTAATCCTAGTCCAATCCACCAAGCGAATCTGGGTTAGTGCACACCCTTGCTCCAAATTCCTGGGTACTCCAAGCCTCCTCTGGCAGAGCACTCACTCTGTGTTTTACCCTCCCCTGCATGCCTTTTTGCTTGTGCCTGTACCCCCAGAGCAGTGCTGGCCACCCTGAGAGGTTCCTCAGTGAACCTCCTTCCCTCTATGACAGAAAGGCCCTCCTTGTGGTCAGCTCTCAGGTACCACCTGCAGATTCTGCCATACATCTTGGACCTTGAAACTCAGCAAGAACCTATTGTTTCTAAGCTGAAAACTGACATTTTTAGACTTTCTTAAAACAAAGACATAGCTACATCAGATTCTTTTTTCAGTACTGGGGAATAAACCCTGGGTCTTCATGGGTTGTTTGTTATTCTTAGGCAAGTTCTTGCTAAATTGTCCAGGCTGGCTCAAATTTGCCATCCTCTTGCTTCATCCTTCCAGAATGCTAGGATTATAGATGCATGCCACCATGCACATTCAGATTATTTTTTATAGAAACTCTTTATTCATCAGTCAGGATAAAAGAATATATTTTGAACAAATAAATTGCCCAAAGAAACTAACAGAAGTGCATAAAATGGACACGCTAACACAAATCATTTCCATGTGTAGATACAAAAGTTCTCAGTTTAAGCAGCCTGTGAAGCATCGATGCTTTCCTGTCCCATTTACTGGAATGTACTAGACAGTCCCATGGGTGAGACACCCAGTTTTAGAATAATGGTATATCTAGGAGTCAAGGCAAGTGTGGACATAACTGGAGCCAAACAACAGCTTGGGAATTACTCTGCTGCTGAGGATTATTGTCTGTCACAGGGCGGAGAGTATGCAATGCTCTTCCTCTGCCTGGAGGTTCCCGAACCTTTCTCATTACAGCTAATTAATTGCTGTTAGTAAAGTGGAAAATTACATGTTCCAATCACTGGCGTATGGAATATGGGATGGGACAAACTTGCTTCTTTGAAATGAACGTTCTTTTATCACCTTTCATAAAACTAGTCCTTCAGGAGTGCTTCTGTCTGTATTTCTAATGTGTTTTCCAAATATAGACCCATAGTTACTCCTTTTCCACTCCTAGGCATTAGATGTGGCCTGAACAGTGGAGAAAATATGGATGAAGCCTCATTTGTTGATTTTCTGTTCCATTCAAATTGTGTTATTCTCTTCCAAATTGTGTTCTCCCAATATCCCAAGAAGTGCTTTTAGTGACTTCAAAAAGCATACTTTCTCTGAGCAGCAAGACAGAAAATATATAACCCTGGTATACAAAAACCCCATCTGTGAGAGTCACTCTTTTTGTCTAACAAACCCTTTCTCCTTCCCTGAGGACAAATTTGACCTAATGTTAACTTTCTATCTCTTTCCCCTAAAAACCAATAAAGGTAGAATGTTAACTGTATTAGACAACACAGCATATAGTTAAAATGATCCCTGCTCATTAAATTGTAAAGGTACTTGGTAGAAGACCACAGTGCCAGGCTTTCCAGAGTGTAGTGATTCTTTTAAATTTACATAATCCTTGCAAGGACCTTGGGAGCTATACTATGGAACAACTCTGAAAGATGCTTCCCTTTGTGGAGGATTTAAGCCAAGATAGATGTCAATCTTGTATCCTTGCACTTGATCTTTCTTGAGGGGCCATAGACTAGACCCCAAAATACATGGAAACACTCCATAAAGAGAAAGGCTTCATGCTGACTGGCTGGGCACACTGTGTTTCCTCCTGTGAATCTTTCTAAGTAAATCTGAGCAAAGCAAGGCCTGTGTCAGTGACATTCTAAGTCTGCATCAGTTGAAAACCTCCAAGAGGATACAGCAAAACTAGCCAGTGTATGATGTACAGAGAGACGGCTTCCTTAAACACATGGATACCATGCCAAAAAAAGCATAAACTGATTTTCTATTTAATACCAATAAAAATTACATAATATTAAGAGAATATACCTTATATTCAAGCAATTTTATGCTGCAGCCATATGAAAATGATAAATATGATGAAGGTTTAGGGGGAAGTGTAGAAAGATGGTTGGTATTCTGTTAAAGGTGTAGGAGGAGGCTGGGCCATAACAGCTTTGTGCCACTGTGTCTTCCTTGTGGGTTAAAGTCCCACAGAGATAATGGTACTAGGTAGAAGGCAGAAGCTGCTCATAGTACAGTACATAGTAGTACAGAGACCGGTGCATTTGGTTTTTAAAATGGTACCGTCAACTATGATACTTTCTGTGATTTATTCCTTCAGTTTTAGTACTTTGGTTTCCAGCATGAGCAATGTTCTGATATTTCCTTTTGAGAAGATCATCTCCTCATTAGACCCCCATACCATAGCTGTAACCCAACAAGTGAAAGTCATGTTCTTCTTTTAGTAGAATTAGATCAAGAGAGTCTGTCTTTAAGCCTTTGAGAGCCCATCTGCATCTTTAAACCATTAGTGGTTTAAATCCTGATTATCCCTTGTTACCTTCCCTCCCCAGGTACTAACAGCGCAGCAGAGCTCAGGCTGTGAAGGCCAATTAGGAGTCCTCAAGTGTGATTTTAAAGCACTGTCATGTTTTTGCAGAAGACTGTACTCTGAGACTTGGCCCTAGAGATGCTTTCAAATGCTAACAAGAATAGCAAGTACCTGGAAACTTGTTCACTTGACCACAGAATATGTCATTGTCGTGAAATGAAACTCCGTGCCAGTAGATGTCACAAGGCAAGCGTCGGCCAAATGGGAACTAGAAAAAGTAGGGGAAAAGTGATTAATAATAAGAAGAAAAGGATTGGTGACCATACTGGGTGTCCATTATATACAAATTCCTGACAACTGGCATGCATCACATGATTTAATCCTCCAAATAAGCATGAGAGGTAGGTGATACCCTTTCCCATTTTATAGATGAAGAAACAGATTTAGACAGGTTTGTAACATGCTCAGGGTGTAAGGGTTCTGATTCCATTCAGCAGACACCAGCTTTCCAAACACCATTTCACTTTAATCCTTACACTGACCCTATAAAGGATTATTTTTACAGACTAAAAACTCAAGGCTGGGAGAGGTAATTTGACATGCCCTATGTCACAGAGCTGATAGAGGAAGAATCAGGATTTGAATATAGCTCTTTCCAAATTCCCTTTTTCTGAAAATTGCAACCCTCAACCCAGCCCCCAATAAATGTTCAAAGCCACTGTATTCTCTCTTGTCTTTCCTCTCTTCCTCTTGTTTTTCTCTCTCTCTCCCGTTCCCACTTCGACAAGGGTGAGATATATTTCCAGTACCCAAAAGAGTTTCTGGAATCCAGCAGAGACTTTTTGAGTTAATAAATGGATAGGCCACAAGAGTGGTCATCTGACTCAAGATGAGGTAACCAGATTTGACTTCCAGGAACTTAGAAATCAGAGATGCCTGGCAGCCTCTGATGGCCCTTGAACTAGGAGCAGTGAAAAGGTAGAGCTAGGCAGCTGTGTATGGCTGTTCACAGAAAGAAGCAAAGAACCTCTCTTTGCAAAGAGAGAAGAAGAAGGGAGAAAACGTGGACAGACAAGAGGAGATGAGATCATGCAGTGTGGAAACACAGATGCACTGTCCTTAGTTCTGGGGCTTCTAGGTCGTATGCACAGGCTCTTGTGAGCCTGGCTGCCCCTCTTGCCTTTGGATCCCATCAAATGGGCTGTATCTTGAAGACACGTGTTTGATATTCTAAAGTCCCCTTTGTGCACACTATGTGGTTTGGATTATTTGCAACCAAAAAAAATTTCTTACTGAGACAAAAAGGCCTATTCCTTCTGCATCCTGTCACCTCTCAAAGTGATTAACAAGTAGTGCATTAGGGGCTGGGAGTTTAGGTCAGCAGCGTGAGTGCCTGCTTGGCAAACTCGAGGTCATGAGTTTGATCCCCGGTACCAAAAAAAAAAAAAAACAAGTAGTGCATTTACAGAATGTTTTTAAAATCTGTAACCTGGATGACCTTGTTAAAAGGGGAAAAGTGAAGACATGTTTCTTCATATTTAAAACTTGCTTGTTAACAGTTCAAAGGAAATGAAATATCAAATGCATTAAATAAAATCATTTGATTTTTCCCATTCTTGGACTACAGCTAATCAGAATTTTTATCTATTCCAATTTGAGGGGAGAGTTCCAATGGAAGAACCTGGCATGACTAATGAAATAGTGGTAACTCCATGGTTTCCAACTCTTCCAAATTAAACAGGAGGCAAACAAACTCCAGCCCTTTAAATCAGTTACATTATTTCAAAGTAGTGCCAAGTGAGGCATATGTTACACACTCTATTAGCATCAACAACTTCCATCTATAATTTGTAGCATTTCACTCATTTTCTTTGCATCCAATGGGCTGTGCCTTATTTATTCTGTAGTCACAAATAAAAGAGATACAACATATGCTATTTTATTCCAGTTGTTAGGTGTTGATACTGGGAAAGGAAAGATAACCAGAGAGGTGTCACTAAAATCCAGGACATCCAAGCAAAGTGTACTAAGATCAAAGTGGCCTTGTTTCCCACAAGGGTCCAACCCTTACTACACTTATCAGTGGACAAAATGAAGACGTGTCATCATCTTACTAATTGTCCTTCAGCACTTTCCACCTTCATGAACACCAAATCAACCCACCACTCAGAAGTACAAGTAGTTCATTCAGTGTTGAGAAACTGCCCTTCTTTTACATTTATCCAGTTATTCAATATGCGCCAGACACTGTGCCAAGTGCCAGAAAGACAGTGGTGCACAATTTAAACACACCCCAGGAGTTCATAATCCTATCTCCTTTAAAGCTCCTTTAAAAATCATTTGTATACACAGGTAACACCATACTCAATGGTAGAGGACTGTCTTGGTTACTTTTCTCTCATTGCTAGGACAAAATACCCAACACTCAAAGGAAGGAAAGGTTTATTTAGCTCACTGTTTGTGGAGGTTTCAGTCCATAATTAGCTGGTTCCAAGACAGGGTGGCATGGCACAGGGGCAATGATTCAAGGCAGCAGCCAGCAAAAGTGGGGTAGAGCAAACCTCTTTTCCTCCGTTATATTATACACAGGCTACCCCTGCCCCAGGGCAGGTGTAACACTCAAAAATCTTGCCCCCTTCTTGCACATGTCAAGAATATTTACAAAGTAAAAACCCTGGATCCTTGCTGAATCTCTTAAACTTCTAAACTTCTCAAGTTGACACAACATATCAACCATAAAATGACTAAAAGCTTTTCCTCTAACGACAGGAAAAGAGAAGAATGCCAACTATCACCACTTCTAGTCAATGTAATATTAGCAGTTCTAGCTAGAGCAACAGGCAAAAGAAAGAAAAAAGGAAAGGGAAAAGAAAAATTACCTTTGTTTATAGAGGACCTGATCCCATATGTAGAAACTCTTAAATATTCTGCACAAAAGTGCTGAAAATAATAAATTAATTCAGAAAAAGTTCAAGATATCAAATCAACACAAAATAATCAGTGACAATGAATCCAAAAAAAAAAAGGAAATTCAGAAAAATTCTATTCACAGTAACATCAAAAAACCAAAATACTTATAAACTCACTTAACTAAGGACATGAAAGACTTCTATACTGATAGCTACAAAATATTCCTGAAAGACATTAAAGAATGTACAAAAAATGTTTTTCTATGGCACATGCCATGTCAATATATTGAAAGATGTAAAATTGTTTAAGATGTCAGTACACAAAATAGTAAGATAGTTATTACTACTAATTGCTATTAGTTCATTGAAAAGAGAGGTTTGTGCCTATATTGTTTGATCAATTTTTATGCCTATATCTTTTAAAATAAGCAACTACTTTGAAGATAACAATACACAATGTACGAACCATTGTTGCTTTCCTACAATCTTATTTTTGAAATTTTGTACCATTGTTTTTATTTTTTTTCTTTAGAATAAGAAAAGATCAGTACTATCCAAAGTGACCATCTGATTCCATGCAGATACCAAAATTCCTATGACTTCTTGGAAATAGAAGTAGAAAAGAAAATTCACATGGAATTAGAAGGAACCCCAAATACTCAAACAATTTTTGAAAAAGAACAAAATTGTAGATCTCATATTTCTTGAGGTCGAAACTGAAAACTAAGCTACATTGTTACAAAACAATGAGATATCATTACTTGCTACCTAATTAGCTTGGAAAAAATTCAAAACACTGGCAACATCAAATGCTGGCAAGGATGTAGGTAACAAGAACTCATTCATTTCTGGTAGGAATGAAAAGTGGTATCACCATTTTGCAAGATAGTTTGACAGTTTACAAAACTAAACACTCTTACCATATGAATCAGCAATCATACTCCTTGGTATTTATTCAAGTGAGTTGAAAACATGTCCAGACAAAACCCTGGACATGAATGTTTATAGCAGCTGTATTCATGATTGCCAACACTTAGAAGCAACTGAGATGGTGTTTAGTGAGTGACTGGATTAAATGTGTGCATATAGACAATAAAATATTATTTAGTGCTAAAGAGAAATAAGCTGTCATGCTACAGAAATGGAAGAACTATAAATACATATTACTAAGTGAAAAAAGTCAATAAGAAAAGGCTGTATACTATATGATTCCAACCGTATAACATGCTGGGAAAGGCAAAACTACTGATACGATCTGTAAGAGTCCAATAAAAAGATTAATAGGTGCTAGAGTGTGCAAGGGAAAAAAAGATTAACAAGCAGGGCACAAATGATTTTCAGGGCAGTAAAACCACTCTGATAATGTAACATACATTTTACAAAACTCATAGGACCTAAAACACCAAGAGTGAACATTACTGTAAACTGTGAGTAATCGCGTGTTATCAATGCAGGGTTTTCAGTTTTAATAAATGTACCACTCTGATTCAGGACTCTGATTTTGGGGGAGGCTATAGGAAGGGAGGCCTGGCAAGAGATGTATGGAAAATCACTGCATCTCCAGCTCAATTTTACTGTGAACACAACACTCCTCTAAAAAATAACAAACAAGCCTGTAATCTGAGGCTGAAATTAAGGCAGGAGAAATGTGCAGCACTTGCCTGGATAGCTTAATGAGACAGCATCTCAAAAACAAACAAACAAACAAATAAATAAATAAATAAAAACAAAAAACCAGCATGGTATCCATATAAAGACAGATATATAGACTAATGAAATAGGATAGTTCAGACATTAATCCTTGCATATACGGGCAAAAGTTGTTGTTGCTGTTGTTGAGACAGGGCCTTTCCTGTAGCCCAGGCTGGCCTCGAACCTCCTGAGCACAGGGATTACAGGCAAGGACAACCATGCCCAGCAGGCAAGTGATTTTTGATATAGGTTGCAAGATAGTGCAACGGGAAAATGCCAATCCTTTTACCAACTGATTCTGGGAAAGCTGGATATTCACATGTGAAAAGGATGAATGTAAATCTCTATACCATATACAAAAATCACTTCAAAATGGATCAAAATAAGAGCTGAAACTACTATTAAAACCCAGTCGGAGAAAATAGGGAGAAAGCTTCATTGCATTGGATTTTGTAGTGGTTTCTTAGATCTGACACCAAAGGCAACAAAAGAAAAAAAATAAGTCAATTAGACATCAAAATTAAATTGTTTTGTACCAAAAAGACAGGGTCTAATATGGACAACAGTGAAAAGCAAAAGATGAAATGCAAATAAACATTTGAAAATCACAAGTGATTAACATTCAGAATTGCTTTTAAGACTTTTACAACTCATGAACAAAATACACAATTAAAAAATGGGCCAAAATCTTAAATAGACATTTCTCTAAACATGATATCCTAATAGCCAATGAACATATAAAAAGATGCTAATAATTTGGATAACATCACTAATCATTGGAACAGTGCAAATCAAAACCACTAGAATCTACTTCACACCCATTAGGATATCTTATCAAAAGAAAAACCCACAGGAAATAGCAAGTATTGACAAGATAGGGAAATTGAACCTTCATATACTGTAAATATAGACACCTTTTCATGGAAAACAAACTTTTCAGATGACATGATAATTTCACTTCTGGATGTATATCCAAAATTATGAAAGCAGGGACTGGAACAGATATTTCTACAGCAATATTCACAGTGGTATAATTCATAACAGCCCAAAAGTGGAAATAACCTTGGCTTATCCACAGATGAAGGAATAAACACAATGCGGTGAATACATAAAATGGAAGGAAATGTTACTCAGCCTTAAAAATGGAAGGAAATTCTGACAATGTCTTACAATATGGATGAGCCTGGGAGACATTATGCTAAACGAAGTAAGCCAGGCATAAAAGGTCAAATATTGTCTGGCTCCATTTACATGAGGTAACAAAGTTGTCAAATTCACAGAGAAAGTGCAATGGTGGTTGCCAGGGGCTGGGGGTGAAGAGAGTGTGGATCTGGTGTCTCACAGTGCAGTTGCTGTTTGGGAAGATAGGAAGTTTTTGAAGATGGATGGTGGTCATGGTATATGGTAATAGGAATGTTCTGAATGCCCCTGAACTGTGTCTTTGAAGGATACAATTTTATATCATATGTCACTTTTGCATCATATATGTTTTACCACAATAAAAGTAAAACACAACAAAACAAAAAAACTGCTAAAGCTCCCTGCGCTTGAAGAGCTATTCGTGGCTCTCCTCTGAGCTCTGTAGCTTGGAATAGTGCTCAGCTTTCCAAAGAGGAAGAGGAAGCTGGCACATGGTCCTTGGACCATCTCCCCATCTTGTTCAAGGTTGGCACCAGCCTCCTGATTACCTGAGTTCTGAATCTGGGCATTATCTTTTGTTTTCTCTTCTTCATATCCTTTTAGAAATAACATTGGGTTTAGAGTCAGGCCTGAGGGTTCTCAGTGTACCTCTGTTACTCACAAACTATGGTGACAAGCTACTTACTTACACCGCTATATCCTTAACAGGTAAAAATGAAGAAATCTGTGAGACAGTGATGAGAACCTTCTAAGACACAGAAATGAAAATGCTTTGTACCTGACATGGAATAATGCAAATCAGAGTTCAGTTATTAATTTGTTTACCCACTAAATGTCGATGAACTACCTACTATTACACAAAGTCTCAGGTGCCAAAAACCCAATGGAAACATATCTACCTTCATGGAATATACAGTATATTGGGGAGAAAGAGTTGAGTCAAACTGCCACTCAACAAACCGTGCTAAGGGCCATGAAAGGAAGTCCAGAGAACATTGAGTACACAGAGCGACCTGGTTATATCTGTAGAGAAGAAAAGACCACCTGCTCCAGATGACTACATGTCCATTTGCCCAGAACAGCTCATGCCTGTCTCCTCAGTGTTATTATTGAGGTGCACCCGTTCACTTCCAACCGTCTCCCAGTTGGCCCAAAGATTACATGGTGGTCTTGTTCCTAAGGAAGGGCTGTTTGAGCTGAGGTTGGAAGAGGAAACAAAGGAGGAAGAGTGTTGTAAACAAATGCATGAAAGCACAGAGGAAGGACTATGACATCTGGAAGCCAGAAGGGAGGTCAGGGTGTCCTGAACACAGGGACAAGAGGAAAGCGGCATGAGATGTGGCTTCAGCAGAGGCCAGCTCAGGTGGGGCTGTCCCTGTGATCTGAGCACAGTGTCAGCAGGCCCTGGGGAGGAAGGAGAGAAGCACAATGAGCTGTCTGTGAGAGGGGCCAGAGGGCAGGGGAGTGCGAGCCATGAAAGGCAAAGGTCACAGCCTTGAAGACTAAGGGAGTATGATGGAGAGGGCATGAGGTCCAGCAGGACAAGAAGAAGACACCACTGATTTGATATAATGAACAAAGTGCTGTGGACACTTGTGAGCCACACTGATCACCTTCCTGAGCCCTCAGCATCTACCCGCAGTGTTTACCACTCCCCAGGACTGTCCTGTCATTCAGTCATTCCATGGGCACCCTTATCATGCTGAATTGCCAGGGCAAGGGACAATTCCACATACTTCTCAATTCTCCAGTGGTGCTAGCCAGTTGTCCAGCAGATCGTAGGTCCACAGGAAAATTAGGAGTCATAATACTGAGACTCGTCCCTGGTACCTCCTTCCTCAATTACAGCAGCTCAGCAACTGCCTGGTTTGTCTCCTAATTTGTTTTTTAATTCCCTCCTTAATTCCCACTGCTACTACCTTAGTTCTGGGTTCATCTCTCCCCTGGACAAGGGCTACACTGGCCTCCTCCCCACCAGCCCACCTGACCTGTGGTGGTCAGAGACATTTGTATCTTTCAGTGCAGCTCTATCACCACCTCAGTGCCTCACGTTGGAACACAGGCTCAAGGCTGAGCTCCAGGCCTGAAGTAAGAAATGCTTCACAAACTCCCCTCTGTCCCCTGCCCACCTCTGGCGGAGTCACCTACACCTTGGGCTGAGTCACAGTCACTGCCAGGTGACTTTGATACTTTGAGGACACAGCGCTTTCACATTCTGCAGCTGAGTGTCTCTGTGTAACTCCCGCTGCCTGGGATCTTCTGACTCTCTGAAGCTATCTCCCAGCTCCCCTTTCTCTATGGCCCCCCTCTCGGCACCTATCGCAGGCCTTTCTATCAATCTGTCCACTCTCTGCTGTGTGAACTCTTAGAGGGTAAGGACAGTCAGGTGATCAATCACATTTGTATCCCTAACACCAAATTTTCAGAACACTGTGGACTTTGTTCTGAACTTCGTTGGGGGTCACTAAACCCTTTGAGGTTCTCCCTGGAAAAGTATACCAACGCACACAACTTTTCCATATGATTTTAGACTGGAAGACCCTTAAAGTCCCTGGTTGCTCATATATCCTTGTTAGCAATCAGGAAATGAATTTACAAAGAACAGCTACTCAAATTTGTATTGTCATCATCCTCATTCTAGTAGGCATTTTTGAGTCTGGTGTGGTGGTGTGTCCCTATAATCCCAGCACTGTGGGAGGCTGACACAGGAAGATTATGCATTCAAACCCAGCCTGGGCAACTTAGCAACTTGGTGAGACTATTTCAAAACAAAAAATAAAAGACTAGGGATGTAGCTCAGGGTAAAGGCCCTGCATTCAATCCCCAGTACCAAAAAAAAATTTTTTTTTGCATTTATATCATGTTCATTATCATATCTATGCATTAAATACTTTATGTGTATTAACTGTCTCACTGAATTCTCACGACAGTCATATGAGAAAGTAGTGCTATTGACCCTTTTTACAGATGAGTACATCAAGGCCTTGAGAGAGTCAAGGTCACATAGCTATCAGAGCAGAGTCAGGACCAAACCCAGGTCTGCCTGGTTCCAAAATCCCTGTACTTAGCTACTTGCTGCCATTTGAGTGTCACACAAAATTCCATGTATCTCGGCCTTGTTGCCTCAGGTAGGGGTAAGGGATAGAATTTTGGAGAGGTGTAGCCTGGTGGGAGGTCCTTAGGTCATTGAGGATGTGCCCCCAAGGGGCCTCTCTCAACTTCCTGACTCCTGATACAAGTGGTCTACTCTGTTATTTGCTCCCCACCACTGCCATGCAGTGCTCCCACCAGAGGCCCAAAGCAATGGGGCTGTCATATCTGGACTGAAATACCAGAACCATGAACAAACCTTTTCTCTTTATAAGTGAATACCTGAGGCATTTCAATACAGTAATGAAAAGCTTTTATATCACTATGCACCATGTTTTGACCTGATTGCTATATTGCTACGGTTAAGTCACACACAAATTACTGTACCCAACCTACCTTAAACCTTCACACTACCACATTTGTCACAAAGGAAATCCCTTTCTCTGAGCGTATAACGGTGTGGACCAGCTCTTTCTCCCTCTTGCCCTGAAGGACTAAACACACTTGCAAAACAGGTTCAGACATGAACTGGAACTATTAAATGTCCTTTGAGCACATTTGTGCTTAGGATGATGCTCAGGTCTCTCTTCTAACGGCCCAAAGAGCAAATTCAAACCCCACCCCCTGGGGATTTCGCAAAATGAAATTTCACAGTGAATGCCGATGAAACATTTCTATACTTTGTGAATGATTTCCTTCATAAAGTTTCTTTATGAACAGAGAATCTTTCAAGTGTCTGGGGATAAAAGTGGAAAATGGGCTTTGATAGGGTGAGTGTATGCAAAATGCATCAATGGGAAAAATTACCCAAATTGGTGGCTCTAAAATTAGTGGCCCAAAGTCCTCCAAAGGAACACAGGTAGGATGTGGTGGCCAAAGTTCCAAGCTCAGACAAAGGAGACCCAGGATCAGGCTCCAACCTACCACACTCCATGCTGAGACCACAGCACAGTGGCTTTGTCTCTCTAAGCTCTAAGCAGCTCATATACACCAAGGAAAATGGCAGCAATAAAATCTGCCTGCCTCTCAGAGCTGCTCTGTGGACTAAAGGAGTACACAGGAAAGCCCTTTGTAAACAGTAAACTGCTCTTTCATATGCAGGTTATCATTTTTAGTGTCTAAGGAGATCACATCAGTGAGCAAGTTCAATTAAAAAAGAAGCCAACCAAATATTGAGAATCATTAGGACAGCCCTTAACTGAGGAAGGTGTGGGCACCTGTGCACAGGTAACCTTCTGATGCCCACAACAGAACCACAGATTCCTCATCAGTGTTCCCTCTGCACTCTGGTGACACCTAAGTACAGCCGCCACTTGCAAGGCATTTATGTTCCTATGCCTGTTGCCTCCACCAGACAAAAGGCTTCAGGGTACAGACATTCTATGCTTCTTAGCTTCTCCTGCAGCTACACAACTAAGGCTAAGAGCCTCCAGTGACCCCTGCCTCCTGGAATTCATACCCTTGTGTGTCCTCACCTACATTGTCACAGGCTTGGTCTATGTGACCATCAGCATGTGGCACAAGTGATGTGACGTCAGGTCCAGTATCAGAAAGTCTGTAAAAAGACTAGCTGCTTCTACCTCAGTCTATGGCTCCCTCTTCCTCCTCCTCCTCCTCCTCTTCCTTGCTCTTCCTCTCCCCCAACTTGCTTTGAGAATGCCTGGGAAGAGACTTACTTGTGTGTAAGGAGTAAAAGCCACAGACAAACTCAGGGTTTCACAGGCAGTGGCCTTGGCCAACAGCTTGACTGCAGCCTCCAGAGAGATCCTAAAGTAGAACCACTTGCCAAGCCCCTCAGGTTGCTAACACACAGAAACGGTGTCAGGCAGTAAATGTTTTAAGCTGTGAAGTGCTGGGGAAATTTGTTATATGGCAGTAGATAATGAATATTCCATCTCAGTTTTAGAATAAGATCATGCAGAAAGATCGCATTTGGGACATAAAGGGATTTTAAATGAGTATATCTTTACAATATACAGCAAGTCCCTGACTTACAAAGTGAGTTTCAAACTTTCACAGGTGTATCGTGTAAGACTCATTTTGTCAGCTTATGAATGAATCCAACTTACAAAGAATTCTCCAGGAATAGGACTCATTTGTGAGTCAGAGACTTACTGTAATGAAAACAATGTGAAGGACTTAACTACTTATGGACTACTAAATATGTATATGTTTCTATTTTGAAGGTAAAGAATCCCAATGCTAATTAGTGGCAATCCCAGAATTTTTATCCAGGTTGATCTACTGTATCTCTAAGATTTGGGCTTTCAGTTCTAAGCTAGAAGGATTGATACATGGATGGACAGATGAATCAACTGATGGGGAAAATCAGCACAGCAAACAGTTGTGGTTCACACCTCAAGGAAGAGGTCATAAATTTCTTTAATACAGTTGCTGTCTTGGCATCAGTTTTTAGGTCTGATATAAGTCATTTGGAACTTGGTTGTACCCAGTCACTTTTGACCTAGTTAAAACTCCCCCTTCCCAAGGGCTTGGCTGTAATCTAACCTGCATTATTATCAGGGGCCTGGGCAGATCCCCAGTCTCCCAAATGAGTGTATGGTGAAGGCTTAACATAAATGAGATAAGTGGTATGGTTTTAGGGCTCCAGAAGAATCAAACTCTACAGAGTTTGAGGCTCTGGTGGCTAAGACAAGGCATGTTTCTGGGTGGCCCATATTTATTTAGTATTCAAGGAAGGGATTAGAGCGAAAACTGCAGGAAACTGAACAGACCTTGGGAGTGGTTCAAGGACTTTGCCAAGTAACAAATTATGTTTAATTTAGGAGAACTATCTTAGGAGAAGATCTCCATGTTGCATTTCAGTATAGGAGTGAAACGCCTGCAGCTACAGTCTTTATTTAGTTAATTGCAGTTGGAGCCAGGTGTCCTCAGTTGTGACCTTATCCTGCCCTTTGAGGCATCTCTTTGTTCTAGGGGTGGTGGGCCACGCTGCAGCCGTGCACATGTGTTCAATTTCCAGTTTCAACTGCTCCTAACACATGATGCTCATCCCACTGACCCCATGCAACATAGCCCACAGATGCTGATCTTAAAACCTAATGATCAGCATAGGTTACATAACCAAACTCTCTTTCTGTGATGGTTACTCTTGATTGTCAACCTGACTGGATTAAGAAATGCCTAAATAGACGGTTGCATAGACTATAAGGAGTGGCCTAGTTGAAAGGTACATGTCACTGGCAGTGTGACCTTAATGATTAAATCTACTCCCTGGCTCTGTCCTCTGACATTTTGCATATCTTTGCTTCCTGGCTGCTGTAAGGTGAGATGTTCTGCTCCCACATGCTCTTCTGATGTGATCTTCCGCCTCACCTCACATTCACAGCAATGGAACCAGCTGACCATGGACTGAACCAAAGGAAACCTTTTGTCCATAAATTGACTTTCTCAGGCATTTGTCATAGCAGTGAAAATATGACACAGCTTTTCACCTATTTTCTGTAAACTAGACAATCTATAACCCACATAAGGGAAAGCCTAAGGGATGATGCCCACAGACCTGAAGCTTCTCCTCTTCCTCTCCATCCTTCTTCTGGCCCACATTCACACACAGTTCACTGTGAACTCCAGGCTTCATACTGGCCCTTAGCGGTACCTCTAACTTCTGAAATAAAGTTCTTTTCTTTCATGCATTTGGTTTTGCATCCTCATAACACCACAACTGACTCATATCCATGGACTGGGGACCAAGCATTTAATACATGGGCCTCCAGGGGACATTTTGGATCCAAACTATAGTACTATCAAATCCTGTACACGATTCTGCCTGCCAAATGTGAGTGTATCAAAACAGAGCAAGTTCCTCTCAAGCTTGAAAGACAGAGGTCAGCTCAGCCCTCTTTTCTGTCACTCACATCCCAGCTGCTGGCACTGTAATCCTCCCAGACAGATGACAAGAGTCAGCAACCCAGCTGAGGGCCACAGAAAGATAAGAGGCTCCTTTCTGCCTGTGGAATGGGACTGCTGAGAAAAGCCCTCCTCATGCTGGTGGGAGACCAGGGAGCTTCCTGATCCTAGCATCTTTGGGGGGATTGGTGGGGAAGGCCATTCATGGAGCAGTTCCTTGGCAACAATCATGACAACTTCATTATGCTATTTTAAGGATAAAGAATGTGCATAAACCACTGAGCATTGTGCCCAGCACACAGTGTCTGTTGCGTGATAGGCTGTTTAGTCACCTTTCAGTTGCTGAGACTCAATACCCAACACTTGTAACCTAAAGAAGGAGAGATATTTTGAGGCTCACAGTTATAGTCCACGGTTGCCTAGCTTCAAGGAAGGAATAGTATGGCAGTGGGGCATGGCAGAGGAAAAGATGCTCAAACCATGGTGTCCAGGAAGAAGAGGGAAAAGAGAGGAGCAGGGCAGGGAGGTACATCCAACCAGGATCCCCTCCTGACAGCACATTTAGCTTTGAACTTATCAATGAATGAATCCACTGGTGAGAATAGTGCCCCATGCTCCAATCACACGTGAGAATTTGGGGGGACATTTTAGATCTGAATCCTAACATTAGATGTTCAAACAAGGCTAGTTTTCTTTTTTTTCAGTCAATCTTCACCCCATACTTATTGACTGATAACAGATCTTTTAAAAAACAAACAAATAAATAAATCCCCTGATGTCTATCTTTCTGTTACTCAAAAAGATCTAGGGCATGAGGGTGTTTTCCAGGGCCAGCCTAAGGTTAGAGATGTACCCATTATATTCAGAGTACTAAGACTGACAGGGCTCTGGGGAGAGCCTATAACTGACGAAAATTTCCTTGCTTAGAGCTGAGAATTTAGGTTCAGATCTCAGCTTTGCCACCTGCAGGAGGTCTTGCTTTTAGCATCTGAGAAAGATGAACTGGAAAGCCTGCCTTGCAGGGCATGCTGTAAAGATGAAAGATAACCATGTAGGTGAAAGAACTTTTGTGAACAAAGGGTCTGGCACATAGTAGAAAGTAAATTAATCCAATTGGTGATATTCAGAGCAAACCACCTGGATTGTTTTTCACTAATGAAGTCCCTTGGTGAGAAAGGCAGGGAGGAGGAGTCCCCAGCTGTGCCTGGCCCTCCACAGATCCTCCTCAGGAAAAACACTAACAAAGAGAATATGGTTCCAGCCCACCAGCAATCCTGGGATAGAAGCAGTGGCAGATACAGGGATAGGCATGCAAGCCAGTTTTGCTATAATGTGACTTGCAGGTGTGAGAGCCCAGAGAATCGGCAACTGTTTCTGCTCAAGGAGAAGAAAGGTTAATTTACAGGGGGGCCCTGAGTTCGGTGCACAAAGCCAGAAGGTGGACAAAGGGACCATACATGGGGGCCAGGAGTCTGGATGAGCAGACTTCCCCTGCAGGGGAGACAACACTGGAGAGGTCCACATGGCCCGCCTAGACAGCAAACGGGTCATGGGGCAGGTGGAGGGACTTGGACTTGATTGTGCAGGGGGTTGTGCTCGAGCCAGGCTATGGCTGACTGTGTGGGAAAGGAAAACAGATGGAAATAGAGCAACTGAAGGCTGGCAGGCATGGTGACTGGGCCCAGACAAAGGCAGCAGAAGGGTGGGGAAGGCCCTGTGTGACCATCGCACTTGTCAGACTTCTCATGTGCCCATGGGCTGGCTGGTGCTCCTGCCTCATCTTTGCCAGCTTCCTGACCATGGCGACTCAGAAGGACAGGGTCCCACAGGGCTAACTGATGCTACGAGGAGCCTCCCAGTTTAATAAAGGCACCATGTGGCTCCAATGGGTTTCCTAAGAACGTGGTAATTACTCATCCTCTAATAGAGCCAATAAATATAACAGCAGACTAAGTAATTAACAACCTTTTGCTAGAAAGTAGCACTTCTTGTGATCTATGAAGTTTCCTTTTCGTGCTCACTCCTTCCTTATTGCAGATATAGTGGAGCAAGCACGCCATTCATTGTTCACTGAGTTAATCACTAAAGCATGTTGTATTATTTTATTAAGCCCATTCATTACCACTGACTCATGTGAACTGCAGCTAGAACAGCTGCGGTGAGGCCTGTCATCCACCTTGTATCCCCTTCTGATCATAAGACTTTCAATGAGATCAAAATTGTTACTTAACAGTTTAACCATGGCGTAAACCCACGGTTGCAGGAGGGGAAGAGAACCTGGCCCCTTTCATAATTTCCATTTGCCATGGTGCCCTCCCCAGTTATTCACTCTGGTGTCTACTTTCCCACCCATAAAGAGTCTTACTTGTAGTAATTATATTAGGCAAGAGAGAAAGAAAACTTCCCAAACTTCTAAAGTGATTTACCT
The DNA here is from genome assembly GCA_004027295.1 of Dolichotis patagonum. Taxonomy (NCBI): domain Eukaryota; kingdom Metazoa; phylum Chordata; class Mammalia; order Rodentia; family Caviidae; genus Dolichotis; species Dolichotis patagonum. The sequence continues at coordinate 1,115 of PVJX010023457.1, read as the reverse complement.
CTTGGCTTGCAGTTTTAATTAAAATTCCAGTTATTTAGCAAATAGTTCTGGAAAGAGTAGATACCAATTTAGCACTCTGTTCTTTTTCCACTTTCCAATTCATAAGGGTGACACAAACAACAAAATAACTACACTAAATGACACTTACTCTGTTTCATCATAATTCAGTCCAGGGATAAGAGCTCCAATATCAATTATAAATTATAAATTAACTCCATTATGCTCAGCAATATTACAAACAGTAATCTCCCTCTTCACTATTCCCTCCCGGTGGTAAATTATACCAATTCACTACTAGGCCTCAAATGACCTAGTCTCTTCCACATCAGAACTTTCAATGTGTTTATTAGCTAAAATGGAAACTAAGCAAATCAGGTTTCTATTTCTGTGGCCCATTCCTCCCAGCAGGAAACAGCTCCATCTAAAGTCACAGCTGACATCTCTTAGAGCCTCACATCCCTCAGTTAACCAGCAACCTTGGCTAGTTCAGTATTTCTCCTGTAGCATCTCCCTCCAGTTCATTCATCCGACACAGTTATGCTCAGGGTGTGCTAAGAATCCCATGTGCAGCAACAGGGGACTGGCAGTGGGAGACAAGATAAAGAAGAGAAAATCAGAGGGTAAGTGAAACAGTCCTTACCTTTAGGGAACTCATCATGCAGTAGATGAGTCAGGAAAACCAACAGGTCATTATAATACTCGTGGCCACTGTCTCCCTAAGCAGCTACTAACTATGTGCCTATCTCAGAGCCAAACTCTTTACTTACACTGTCGGTTTCCAATCAAATCTCCACTCAACCTTACAAATAGCCACCGTCTCCCCATTGCATGGAAGAGGCAGCTGAAGTTTGAAAAAGTGGGGGATATGTAGATGAAAAAGAGGGAAGTCTACAAGAAGACTGGTAGGTAGAGTGGCCTGGGCTGTTTGGATCGAAAGTCTGCGCAGACCTGCATCTCAGCGCAACTGTTTGGGACTGGTAAGCACGCCCTTTATCCGCAGGGAACTGCCTGGAGATTGGCATCTGGGCTGGGTCTGTTTGGGCCTATAGCCCCGCCCTTTACCCCCAGGAAGTCTCCCAGAAAGCAGCATCTCAGGCTGTCTCTTTGGGACCCGA
>PVJX010023456.1:0-29233 GCA_004027295.1 Dolichotis patagonum | reverse complement strand
TTCCTTGCGGATGAAGGGTGGGCCTACCAGCCCCAAAGAGTCGCGCCGAGATGCAGGTCCGCGCCGAGATGCAGGTCCGCGCAGACTTTCGATCCAAACAGCCCAGGCCACTCTACGGGTCCGAGAGTTTCGGGTCCCAAAGAGACAGCCTGAGATGCTGCTTTCTGGGAGACTTCCTTATTTTTAAATGGAGATGTAAGCACTGGATGTAGCTCAGTGGTAGACTGCTTGCTTATCTTGATGAGGTCCTGGGTTCAATCCCCAGTATGGGGAAAAAGAAAAGTCAAGGGACAGAGACTGACTAGGAGTCTCGAACTCAGTGTAGACTCGACCCAGGTCTTGTCCGTTCTGCAGCTCAGTAGTCCAGAGGCGTCTATTGCTCTTTGAGGACAGCTCATATTTAGGATTGACCTCTAAGAAGCAGACTTCAATCCCAACAAGTTATTTTGTGAATGCTGACCCTAAAATTTATATGGAAAGACCCCAAATGGCAAACACAGTACAGATAGGGAATGACAAGGTGAGAGCTGAGATAAATCTTGGCCTTAAGACTTACTGTCAACCAGCAGTGATCAAGACAGCAGGAACTGGTGAGAGAACAGAGACCAACAGCACACAGTGAGCCCAGAAATAGACCCACATAAAAATGGCCAACTGATCTCTGATAATGGAGTAAATGCAATTCTATAGGGAAAGGATTGTCTTTTCATCAAACTTCTGGGACAATTGGACACCCACCTGCAAAATATGAATCTAGACACAAACCTTATACTGTTCACAAAAATTAACCCCAAATGGATCATAGCCCTAAAAATACAACACAAAACTATAAAACTCCTATAATGTAAGAGAATCTAGGTGACCTTGAGTATCTGAATACAGTAGTAAAAGCATAATCTGTAAAAGAAGAATTGGCAGGTTGGGCTGTATTAAAAGTTTGGGTTCTGCAAAATACACTGGAGAGTAAAAGATAAGCCACAGTCTTTGCAAAGCATGTGTCAGAGACAGGATTAATACTTAAAATACTGAAGAACTCAGATTCAGAAAATAAGAAAGAACATAAGTAGTAGTAAGAAAATAAGAAAAAAACTGAATTTAAAAATAGGCAAATGAGCTGACTAGGTAACTCAAATGAAGATAGATATGACAAATACATGAAAAGTTCCAAATTGTGTGTCATTAGGGAATTGCAAATTAAAACAAGAAGCTACCATTCTACCTCTATTAGAATGGCTAACATCTATTAGAATGGCTAAAATCCAAACACCAAATGCGGACGAGGAGGTAGAGCAACAGGAATTCTCATTTAATGCTGGTGGGAAGGCAAATGGTACACTCACTATAGAAGACAGTTCGGCAGTTTTTTGCCATGCAATCCAGCAACTGTGCTGTTTTGTATTTACCCAAATGAGTTGAAAACTCTGATCAACACAAAAACCTGTACATTGATATTTATAGAAACTTTGTGCATAATCGTGATGATGTGGAGGCAAACAAGATGTCCTTTAGTACATGAGTAGATGAACAGTTATATATCCACACAAATATTATTCAGTGATAAAGAAATGAGCTATCAAGGCACAAAAAGACATTGAAGACTCTTAATTGTATATTATTAAGTGAAAGAAGCCAATCTGAAAAGGCTATGTATTATGTGGTTTTAAATATATAATACTCTGGAAAAGGCAAAAGTATGGAGAGGGTTTTTTAAAAAAAAGAGTGAGCTATAATCTCAGAACTCTGGAAGGCTGGGGCAGGAGCATGGGCAAGTTAGGAAGACTGTCTCAAAATACAAAAAGGTTCTAGAGATGTAACTCAGTACAAAGGCCCTGGGTTTGGTACACACACACACACACACACACACACACACACACACAATCAGTAGTGAGGCTGAAGATGTGGTTCAGTGGTAGACTCCCTAGTATCCAGGAGGCCCTGGGTTTGATCCTCAGTGTCACTAAACAAATGATCAGTAGTTATGGAGTAGGGAAAGAATTGATGGAGGCCTGATTTTTAGGAAAGTAGAACTTCTACTTGATACACTGGTAGAAAATTCTCAAAATCCACAGAATGTTCTGCACAAACAGTGAACTCTGGATAAACATATAACTGAACTTTTATGTTTTTGCATAAACATGACTTATATATGTTTGTGCACAAACATATAAACTGTGGACTTTGGTTAATAACATGTTAATAACAGCTCAAAGGTACCATGGTAATGCAAAGCTGTTACAGATAGGGAAAATGGAAAATGTTAAGGGAATGTGTAGAGGTTTGCTGAACTCTTACGTTTTTTCCATAAACTAAAACTGCTCAAAAAATAGTCAAAAGAAGCTCATTTCTGCACTTTTTAGTATATGTGCTGCCAAGGTGAGCATGTTTCTGCATTTTTTAATTATGGAAAAATGCCCAGTGTGCATACAAAGATAGACAGCAATCTCTGCAGGCAACTAGCTAGTCCTCCAGATCCAACCTATCCTGATGGAATATCATGAAGCAAATTCCAGGCACCTCACTGCATTTCCAGAACCCAGTTCAGTATGATTTTATAATGACAAAGATACTCACCAAAAGCAGAAACACAGTACCACAGTCACACCTACAAAGTAACTCTTAACTCTCCATATCATCAATGCCTCCTTATGGCTCAGATTTTGCCATTTTCCCACAGTTTATCCTCATGTTTATAGCTGGTTTATTTGAACCATGAACTGATCCATACATTGTCTCTGACTGGCATGTCTTGTAAGGCCTTTTTGATCTACAGGTGATTTCTTCTATTCCTCTTTTATCCCCTTGTAATTCCTTTGCTGAAGGAATGGAATCATTTGGATTCCTGGGTTCTGCATATTGTCCATAACTGGCAGGTAGAGTTGTGACTGTTCAGGTGTAACTTGTTTGTGTGTACTTCATAGACACATCCTTGTTCCTAGCAATACCCAGTTTAATCCCAGCATCTTTATCCACTCCTGTGTTGGTGGATATATTGGTGCCTTCCATGTCCCAGCTATTGTGAATGCTGCTGCAGTTAGCATGGAAATTGTTATGGCTTATGTCTAGATGTTCCCCTAAAGCCTCATGCAGTCATAGGTGGGGCTTTTCAGAGGTGGCTAGATCTAGAGTGTGTGATGCTTGATCAGTAGTATGTCATTACTAAATTAGTTCACTGATTGGTTTAGTATAGTTCTGGGTGTGGTTAATGGCAACTCCCACGCTGAGAGTGAGGGGTACCACCCAAAAGGTGGATATCCTGGTTGGGTATAAAGGGGCAGAAAAAGGCAGAGTTGCTGTTGCTCCTTCACTGCTTTGATGCTTTCCCCCCTTATGCCTGCCCTGCATTGTGATGGACTGTTTTTCCTCTGTCATGTAATCTTATCTTCAAGCCAAGAGACTGGACTGAAACCTCTACAAACTGTGAGCTGAAATAAACCTTTCTTCTTCTGTTAACTTAGGTTTGTTGAATATTTTGTCTCAGCAACAAGAAGAGTAAAGCTAAGACACTCTAGGTATAGTTTAGGAGCACGGTAAGATAAATGTTTGATTTTTTTCATTTATCAGTTTTCAGGTTAATGAATCAGTTCCTTCAAGAGCAACCCATTTTTTAAGAAGTGTAACTCTGAACTCAGGGATGTTAAAAATATTTTTGATAAGTTTTGAGTCTACACCATTTACTGTTCTTCATAATCAAGACTTTTGTTTCAGAATACAGTGGTGCTTTGGTTCCTGAACACTTTTGTTTGTGAACAATTTGGTTCCCAAACAGAAGCGTTTGGCAAAATTCTGTTTTTGTTTTGCTAACTGCATCTGGTGATGAACATGACCATGGCCATCTTTTGCACACAAGCACAAATGTGACCAACTTTTCCAGAATCATGGAACAAATTAAATTTGTAAATCAAGGTACCATTGTAGTTTTGGATTTGAAGAAACATTCTGAAAATAGTTCAGGGAGTTCCCATGTGCTCATACTGCTTTCTCTGTTATTGATATATCAATGTGCCGTGTTTATCACAATTAATGAGCCAAAATTGACAGATTATTCACTAAGACCCACATATTATTCCTATTTGTTTAGTTTTTACCCAGTATCTCTTTTCTGTCCTAGGATTCAATCCAGGATACAATATTATATCTAGTTATTATGTTTTCTTTGGGTCCTCTTGGCTGGGATAGATCCTTAGACTTTCTTTGGGTTTTAATGACTATCCTTCAGCTGAGATTCTTTTTCTCATGATTAGAGTCAGGTTTTGGGTCTGTAGAGCAAGACCACAGAGTTAAAGTGTCCTCATCGCTACATCAGGTCAAAGGTGCCTACTGTCACTGTGACTTCTTGTTGGTCTGGCTGGGGTCATGTTCATCAGGCCTCTCCACTGCAGTTACTCTTTCAGTACTGCTTTTCACGCTGTGCTCTCTGGATGGAGGTCCATGTGGACAGCCTACATGCATGAGAGGGGAGCTAGGCATCACCTCCTCGAGGATGGATCCTTAGGAATGCTGCAGAGTAGATTTGACGATTCCCTTTGCCATTTTTCCCAGTTATTTGTATCAGTATGAACTCATCATTTTCCTTTGGATTATAATTTGATACTACTTTATCTTGCTCAAATTGTTCAAAAGTTACCATTCAAATCGGGTAAAATTTTGGGTTGCTAGGAGCTAGTTCATGTTTCAAAGAACTACCCAGTCCTTTCTGACCTGGCTGCTTTCTATCTTTCCTGGCTCTGCAAGGTGCTCCAGATCACTAGGGGCTGAATGGTCTTATCCACAGTGCTTGCTACCAGAAGTGCTTTGGATTTTGGGTTTTTTAAGACTTGGGGATATCTGTATTCTAGGAATGGGACCCAAGTCTTAACACGACATGTATGTCTCATGTATTCCATTTGTGTTTCATATATATTTTTTACATATAGTCTGAAGGTAATTTTGTACAATATTTTTCATAATTTTTTATAGGAAAGTTTCATGATGTGGAATTTTCTACTTGTGATGTCATGTTGGCATTTGGAAACATGAATTTTGGAGCATATGCGATTTTACATTTTTAGATTAGGGATGCTCTTCCTGTGTTCTTTATACTCTTCTTTCAGATAGTCTAGTTGTCCCCCTTTTCATCCATGGAACCACTACACATTGGTTCCCAAGCCCCTTCCATGTGGACCTGTGGGTCTTCACTGTCTTGTTCTGTGGATGACAAAATATTCTAGGCTCCTTATGAGTTTATATTGATAGTCTGAAACAAAGTTTTTCTTTTGATTTTACATTTCTGTTTTTTCCCTAAAAAAAAAATCTAGTGATTGACATTAAAGTAATGACTAATTTGGTCTGTCTTCTATTAATCAGGCTGTCATTAGATAGCTTCAGATTAACAAGACTAGTGTCACCACTAACAAGATGATTCAGTAATCTTTAAGTTTTGAATGAAATGCAAGTTGTCACTGGAAATGATCTTTCTGTTAATACCTTTAATTTGTGGTTATGTTCATTTATATTATATTGTTTTGGATTTTAGAGATTTAAAAAATTTTTAACTGTGTTTTACAGTTATATGAAATATTTCCCCATTCCAAAATCTAATCTATAAAACAGTCCATATTTAGCAAACCAGTCTGCTTTTTTTTCCTTGAAGATGATCCTTACATTGAAAATGAAATGAGCAAATACATGCATGTTTGCGAGAGTATGTGTGTGTGTGTGTGTGTGTGCATGTACAAGTGCGTGTGTGTGAGCCTGTGCGTGTGTTCCCTCCCCACTCCTTGGAGGAAGGCAGCGTGCTGGTCACACCTCCCTCTTGCCTGCCTTGCCCACATAACAACACATCCTGGAGACAGTGCCACAGGCACACACTGAGAAGTTCCTCTCCCCTGACTACAGCCACGTGCTTGTCCCTGGAGGCTGTTCTGATGGAACATCAGCTACTCTCCCTGGTGGATGTGGTAGTGCTTTCAGTCTTTTGCCGTCACACAGCTGAGATGTACAGTCATGTGCATGCCTACTTTTCTGACGTTCTTCGTGTGTCTTCAATATCCTTCACCTAAGCAGGTTGGCGGCCCTAACAACTTCCAGTCTTGAGCCTGAAGTACTTCCCATGGGGGCACCTGGCACTATGGGGCACAACTTCTTGAGCTGTACTATGCAGTTCTCCCTCTACTTGCTTTGCTGCAGTGTCCCTGGGTCCAACTCTCAGGTGTGCTGGCTTAGCTGGCCTGCCTCTTGCAGGGTGGCCTTCTGCGGTGGGATGGGCTCCAGGGATATTCAGTCTGAATGCACAGCTTCAGGCTGTCGTCTAACTGGGAATGAAGTGAATGATCTTCAACCAAACCTCCAGAAACCATTCATTCTAGGAAAAGGTGTAAAGGGGACACGAAGGGACAAGAAGGTACTAGTGACCAGTCCCTGGCCCCTATGATGGTCCGGGCATCATCACCTTTCATTTTTTTTTTTTTTTTTGGTACCGGGGATTGAACTCATGACCTCACACTTGCCAGGCAGGCACTTAAGCCCCTGAGCTAAATCCCCGGCCCCCTATCACCTTTCCTGAGGGCAGCCACTCAGCGGTCTTCAGGCATCCTCCATGAATCGTTTGAATGTACACAGGAATAGGGGCTGGGACTAACTCTCAGCTCATCTCTAAGCATAGCTTACTCAAGCCTGATCTTCCTTTTGTTTAGAAAGCTCTCTCAGGGTATCTTGATGCCACCTGACCCCTCAGTGAGGCTTTTTGGCACTTTACACCTGTGTATTTGAAGCCCTGGCCTCAGGGACTGGTCTAGAGATTTAAAAATTTAAATCTTCTCTGATTCTTTAAGGCTGGCCTCAACCTCCCCCATCATCTATTCAGAGTGTGTTATCCCTCAGCCCCTGTGTCCATGGAGGGGGAGAGAAGAAAGAGGGCAGGAGCAAGGGAAGGCACAGCCCCACCTCCACTCCTATGGCACATTCCTGAGGCTCCTGCAGAAGAGTTGGCCAACAGCTCCTCTCTTCGCAGCTACCGTTGCCCCTAGCAACATGCGCTGTGGGCAGGCTGCCTTCACTCTGCTACCTCCCTCCACGCCCCTTTAAAAAGCATTTATCCATGGCCATGGCCATGCCTGCAGCCCTGTGTGGGTTTAGAGGCCCTGCTGCCTTCTGCCTGCTCTGCACAGGGAGGCACGTGAGCACATCAGGGTATGTCTTTGTGTTCACTTAGGCCAGCTGTACAGCCGTGTCACATGTGGAGGCCTCTCCAATCCCCTGCACCAGAAGAAGCTGCCCTCACACCTCAGCGAATCACAGTCGTGGGCCTCATTCAGGACGCAGATTCTGAACCTACACAGCAGCAGGTGGTCTCTTACTTCTCTGGGACCAAGACAGGCACTGAGGCTCAGGAAGGCTGGGCCAAGTCTCAGCTCCCTGTTGCCTGCATGCCTGTGATCTGGAGCAGAGCTCAGGCTCAGTAGGGCTGTCTGCAGCTCGGAGCAGGGAGCCTAGCACACCTCTCCAAGAGAACACAGGAACAAGCGTGGGATGCCAGTGCCTTATAGAAACAGGCCCTGCTCAGCCAGGGGGAGTGACGCCCATGAAGCTCGCCCCTCTGTGGATGCTGGGAGTGCAGCTGCCCTTTCTAATGTGAGCAGCTCCCATCTCCACATAGTCCTTCCCCTTGGCTGGTCTTCCGGCACCCCCTCTGTGGGCAGTCATTCATCACTTCCTCTGTCAGGAGCAAACTGTCCCAGTTGCAGCTGAGCTATGTATGGATCAGACTCCAGGAGGCTCTCAAGTCCATTAGCCTGTCATTCTTCAGGTATCACTTCAATTCAAAGCAGTAGGAAATGTCACTTGGGAGCCAGGTTGGAGAGGGAGATGATTATACCACAGCCTCTTCTAGTCCCTCATTGCTCAAGGCTCCCATCTGTAATGGTCTGGGCCTGGACTATCCCCAGAGGTGTGTGCACCAAACCCCTCGTTCCCAGCTGGTGGTGCTGTTGGCAGGTGGGGCCTACATGAAGCAGGTAGGCCACTGGATGCTTGCCCTGCAAAGTTCTATCTTATCCTGGCCCCTCCTCTTTGTCTTTGCTTCCCAGCTGCCACGAGGTAAGCAGCTTTGCTCTACCATGTGCTCCCTGCCCAAAGGGCCGAGGAACATGGACTGAAACTGTGAGTCAAAATAAATCTTTCCTCTTCTAAAGTTGATTTTCTTTGGTGTTTGGTCACTGAGTGATGGAAAGCTAACACATTATCCTTCCTGCTCACATGGCTGAGTGTGATAGTTTTGAGGCCCCAGATGAGGAGTCAAGGCCCAGGGTTAATGCCTAGAGTGCCAGAGGGGCCTGGCATTTCGCAGTGTGAACGGCAACACAGTATCAGGAGCCAGGGCTCGCTGAGCCTACAGTGTGGCTGTCCCTGTGCTCATGATTCATGGGTTGTGTTGTTAGATCCTCGGTACACTGTAAATGAGGTGCTGAGCATACCTATCTTTCAGATGAGGGATTGAAGCTAGGGCAGAAGCCCCAGGACATCCACTTTCCACCAAGAGAACAAGCCAGAAGCAACACCGGAGCAAAGCAGAGTAAACCTGGGCCATGCAGAGAGGAGTGTGGCTATTGGAGGCTGCTAAGAAGCAGGGCAATTGTCCCATCCTATCCCCATCCACCTTTCCTGTTTGGATGGTGCAGAATCACACAGATCTTAAAGAAGGGAAGTGATTGCCCTGAACTTAATCTAGTAGTGATGCCACCTGGAGCCGGTCACTAGAACACCTGGTAGATAGCCACAACCTTGCCAATGTAGCTGTGACCTTGCTGATGCTCACTCCTTATACTGATTTGCAGGGACTTCCAGTCTTCTTTCACCTGCCTGGGCCTGCAGCACACCTGCATGAGCCACCTCAGAGCAATTCCAGGTCTGCTCCTCTGTCATTACAAGCCCTCAGGAGTCCTGATCGCCTGGCTCCCCACCAACTGCCACGCTGGCTGACTACACTGAGCAAGTCAGATCACTGTTGATGCTCTGATGCTCCTTGAAGAACAGCAAGTAGAAGTGTTTCAACTGCCACAGAAAAACCAAATGGTGGGAGATGAGCCTCATGAAATGCAGGGCCGCCTCTGCTCTTTCATAGGGTGTTTGCCTAGCATGTGCGGGTCCTAGGACTAACAATCCCCAGCACTACAGAAAAAAAAATGAGAGGAAAACGAAAAAAGTAAGGAAAGAAAGAAGGCAGGACCTTCCAGTTCAGTGATATTTGTGGGACTCTGTCTGAAACACATCACCATCTCCTTTCCAAGGAGAAAGAAAAGTTCCTACTGCTCATCTTTAAGTTGCAGGCATTGGATATTTTATTCTAGCACTGAGAAAGGGACTACAACATATGCTGAAAAGGCTTCTATCTCTGTCCTACTCAGGGCATTACAAAATCTACCTGAGCTTGGGGCCTTGGTACTGTGGGGAGGGGAGAAAAAAATGGCGCTAAGCTCTGGAAAAGTGGAACACTGTTGTCCCAGGAGTGGGCCCTGGGCTCCTGGGGATGCCTGGTCTTCAGGGACAGATGGGCAGTGCCAGGGACCTTGGTATGTGAGGAGCCCTCCTGGGCTGGGGCCAGACTGGGCTCAGTGCCTGCATGGAAACCAAGCATAGCTATAGTGTAAGAGCAGCTAGGGCAGAGTGCAGCTGTGCGGTGTGGAATGGGCCCTGCATAGAGTTCCAAGGGGCACAAAATGGGGTCAGGGGGTACACATGGTATTAAGGGTCAGGGTAGTGGTGTTCTTTTAAGTGGTCTAGATGGCCAGGTCTTAGGGACACATTACTTAAAGAGCAGATGTTGGGTTGAGTGGGTGATGCCACCTCACCAGGACCATGGGAAGGGAGCCTCGCACCCCAGTTCAAGGCTTCCGTGTGCCTTGTATAACTGGAGACCAGGAAAGTGAGACAACAGGAATGTAAGTCAAGGCTGGACCCATGAAGGCTGGAGCCCGTGGTTCCTGTACACAAGGCAGCAGGTAGGTCTGGCAGATGAGCAGCCACGAGCCACCCTGGGTACAGTGAGCAAGATGGCAAATCAGCTCCTTTCCTGCCCTTGGCCCTCTGGGGTGGGAGACGGGGGCTCCTGTGGCCAAACTACACGTGATTCCAAAGAGCCCTTGGGCCCTGTAGAGACTGGTGACTGGTAACACAGTGGGTGGTATGGGTGGGAGTTCCTAGGTTACCCCACCTCACAGGAGGCGGCTTCTCCCTGCTCTCCTAGGCAAGCATACCTGGGCTGCCAGCTTCCCAGGCCCCCTCCTTGGTGGGTAATGCATTCCTTCCTGAGTCTCTGCATTCCAGGTAAGGACAACCTGTCTGGCACTTTCTTGGGAGCATTCTGAATTTCTCTAGGGGCAGAACAACCGTAGAATCTCTGTGGCCACAGCCCAGATACCTCAATCACCAGTGGTTCCCTGTACCAACTTCTGGCCCTCATCGCCTCCTGCACTGGCCTGGCCGCCTCTACATCCTGCTAGTTTCCCAGTCCCAGAACAGTGCCAGTTCCACAGCTGTGGTCTTGGCAGATCTTATGCAGGTGGGAGGCCTCAGGGACCCAGCTTGGAACCTATGCACACCTACGCACTTCCTTTGTGACCGAACATCCAGAGAGCTCTGTTTGGGCTCTCTGGAGCAACCTAGGGCCCAGGCTGCCCAGCAGACTCCTGCTGTGGGCTCAGGGACTATTTGGATGGGGAATCCTAAAGCAGTTTCACTCCCTAGTATATCTAAAATACTCTAATCTGCTCTAAACCCAGAGTGGCATTTTCTTAAGAAAGACCTTTGGCAGGATTGGGTGCAGGCCTCTGCACTGTAGCCCCTTTAGTGGTGGCAAAGGGAGCCATCACCAAGGCCAAGTTGGTCCCGAGGCTCCCCTGGCCATTCATGTGGCCTCACTAGGGATATGAGGACTCAGATTAAACCCTCAGAAAAACCAGCAAGTGACTCTATGGACATGTCAGCACCCCAGGAAGGGGCTGGGGCTGCCTGAGGAAGCAGCCTGTACAGGTAGGTATGCGAAGACAACAGTTGCACTAAAGCCAAAGACAGAGGCTGCTGCAGGGGCAAGGGACATGGCCTGGGCTCTGGAGGGTGAAGGCCAAGAGCCTTGGGCCATGCCTTAACCTACTACTAGATGGCCTCACCTCCTGTCTTGGTGTCTTACCTGAAGGGGACAGGAATGGAGGGACAGAGCTGAGTACATATCTGTGAGTCAGGTCAATCCAGACACAGAGCATGTGGATACACAAGGCAGGCCTGTGGTTACTGTTACCTTCTTCAAACCACTGGGAGCAAAGAGATACAGGCAGAGGGCTGAAGACAGGCCTCTAGAAGGTGGCAGCAGTCCCCAGGGCCCCAGCTTCCTAGGAGCAGCCCCAGCTTCCAATGGCAGTGTTGTACTCAGATGAATGTGGCTGTCATGGGTTCTTGGTAGGACCTTGGTGGCCCTGGCATGAGGCAGGAGCTGGTCCCTCCAGGCCTCTTGGGGAATAGAGCTACTCAGTCCCTTGGTCTTTGTGTGACTCAGGTGTCACATGATGAGTGAAGATCTGGGTCTCACAGATTCCCTCAGTCCTACCTCCAGTGGGCATGTGTTGAAGGGTTTGTTTCTGTTCATCAGAGTCACCCAGGGCTTCCCTTACCTGCCCAAGGCTAGCTAGCCCAGGAGTAGCAACATTCCTAGTGGGTTCTGGGGCCTGGCTGGTTCTACAGGCAAGCACGGCTCTGGCTTGGCAGGAGAGTGGAGTATAAGAAGTGTTCTCTTGCTCAAGGGGCTGCCTCGGGTGGGTCACCCCTGGTTCTGTGGGGCTGGCTCCTTCCTGCCAAGAGGGGCCAAGTAACTAGCAAACAGTCCCTCCCCATCCCTCTGGAAGGTCCTGGGAGCTGTGACAGTCACCGTGTCCTCACTTGGGAGTTGCCATAGGTATATTCTCACTTTCTCCCCATCTACCTGGTATCTGCCCTCAATGTAGACCCACAACCATCCTGCCAGGCAGCTGTAGGTCACTTCCCTTCCAAACCTGGCTCCCATGCCCTGCCTGGCCCGCCCTCGTGACCTCTTGATGCCTGCTGTACCCCCTCAAGTGCTCCCAAGCCTGGGAACCATCTGTGTGTGTTGGGAAGTCCTTAGTCTTGTACGTTACACACGGTTTGGTGGTGGTGCCTGCTGTGCTGGATCACTTTTTGACTGGTTCTATGGGGACTGGTGGGTCCCTGCAGCCCTGCTGCAACCTGTGGGTATCTTTACCCACTGAATAGCTCTCAGCCTGGGCCTCCTTGACCAACCTCCTGCATGGGGCTATCAGTGGGGATCAGGGGTCTCCCCTTGGGCCGGGCTGTGCTTTGCAGGTGTACCCTGTGTGCTCCTCTCTAGGATGTATGCCTGGTGGACATGGGGCTCTGAGAGTTTTCCCCAACCTAGGTCTGCTCCCTTTGGCTCAGGTCCCTGAGCAGAAAGGCCAAGGACACCTCCACCAGACCTGTGTGCTGGGTGGAAATTTCTGTTGCAGCATCTGGTCTCAGGATTGTGTCAATTCCCCAAGGCAGGGCTTCCCACCCTGTGTGAGATGAATGTGCTTCCGGTTGCTGGCAGGTGGAGCCACCCAGTATGACTATGTGGGTTGTTAACTGTAGAGGGTGTATGCTGGGGGTGGCACTTGAGTTGCGCCTGCTCTCTGCTCACTTTAACTTCTGTGCCAGGCCTAGCTGGCAGCTTGCCCATCCAGAGGGGCACACAGAGCTCCTGGTGGGCTAGTAAAGGTGATCTCAGCAAATGCTTTGGGTCTGTGGGCACAACTGGGGGCTGTGTGCATTTTCCTAGTGAACAAACAGGGCAGCTGCTGGTCCTGATTCTAAAATAGAGTCACACAAGGCTACAGGGAAAAAGGAACCCTTTTACATTTTTGGTGCAAATGTAAACTAGTATAGCCACTGTGAAAATCAATATGGAGTTTCCTCAAAAAACTAAAAATAGAAATTCAACATGACCCAGCTCTTTCTCTTCTATGTACTTTCCCTGAAGAGTTAAAGACATATTACACTGATACATGCATACGCACATTTATAGCACCACAATGTATAATCCTGGAACTCTCAAGTTATGGCTAGCATCACATATGAACAGAATATGAACAGGTACCACCGGAATTTTAGGTTTAACTTATGACCAAAGTCTTGAGTTACAAATGCCGACTGCTTGAGCAGTGATTAAAGAACTACAAATGCCAGAAAAGTGTCTGTAAGCATACGTAAGTGTCAGTCTGAGCCCAGATGCCTGATGTTCTTATAGAAGGGGACTGTCCTTCCAAACAATAGCCACTTTCCATTTCAACTTCTCTCCCTGCAAGCCAAAGATGCCAGCTTGAATGGGGAGTACAGTATGAATTTGTTTCTGGTAAACTAGGTATAGTTTATAACTCTTTCTTCACTATACTAGGAAAATTATTGGTGTTTCTGGTAAATTATGCACATTAAACAACTGTTTTTTTAATTATGAAAAGGTTAGTTAAGGGGTGATTTGGGAAGTTTGGAATGCATAATGCATTTCCATTACTTCTTATGGGAAAATAATGTTGACTTATAACCAACATGTGTTACGGCAGCCCTTGCAAATGAACTGAGTTCATAAATTGAGGGTCCACTGTAGCTCAGTCTTGGAAGTGGCCTCTGTATCTATCAACAGATGAATGGCTAAAGGAAAGGTATTTATATACAAGGGTATATTGCTGTGCCATAAAGAAGGATAAATCTGAGTCATTTATGGGGAAATGAATGCACCTAAAGACTATAACATTAAGTGAAATAAATCAGACACACAATTTTAAATATTGCATGGTTTCTCTTATATGAGAAACCCAAAGCATAACTAATTAAAAAGTAAAATAAAAGACAGATAATAGGAAACAGGGGAATAGATCTTTTGCAGATGAGAAGGGGACCAAGAGACGGTATAATGGGGAAGAGAGAAGGTGACATAAAAAGAATTAAGGTGTGTTCATGTGCATGTACCAAACTCCCAAAATGAAGGTAATCATTATGTATTGAAAATATGTACTAGTAAAAATTTAAATTTGAAAGAAAAAATAACATGGTCACAATCCAGGAAGAGGACAGGTCCCCTCTGAGGGAGGCTGACCCGTCGTGATACACCAGCCTTCCTTCACACTACTGTCCATGCAGAGGAAGCGAGCACCCAGCAGGAGTGTGGAGCAGCAGCACCCTGGAGACCTGTTTGAAGGCCTCTTAGAGTTAACTCAGCATCAGCACATGGCCCAGTGACCCCACCACTAGACACAGCTCTGAAAGAAGCGAAGGCAGCCCCAAGGCGGAAGCAGCACAGTGACACTGCAGCAATGCAGACACGTGCACTGAACTGGTGTGGGAGCCAGGAATGTTCAGCTGCACTGCTGTGGGCTGTCCCGAGCAGGCAGGTCCGTCAGCACAGAAGGTGGGGCTGCCCAGGGTGTGAAAGGAGAAGGGGTGACTGCTAATGTGGAGAGGTTTCCTTCCAGGTGATGACAGTGTTCATAAATTAGAGGACAGCATCTCATAATACCGTGAATGTGCCAGATGCCACTGCGTGTTCCAAAGTGGTGATGTCCACAGTGTGTGTATTTCACCACTATATTTTAAGCATCCAGCCATGCCTCCAACCTACAACTAGGAACAAATCTGATGCCCTCATCCTATGTGGAGCTGTGAAGCCCTAGCTCTGGCTCCTCCCAGCACCTCAGGGTGGCCCAGCCCACCAGTCCTGCCACAGGACCCAGCCTGGTCTCTCAGAGTCATTGCTGATACAGCCACAGATGCCTCCCAGTCCCCAGCCACTTACTCCCAAGGGCTCATCTATATATGATTATTGGGCTGATGAGTTCACTAATGCAAAAGTCACAGCTTGAAGATATTTAGGCCATTCCCAGGGTTGTATGATCACAGCCTTGATTTGGTTGCAGGACACCTTTGCCTCATGCCCAGGAAGAAAATGCTCTGTTAAGCCATCTCCCTCCTTGTCTCCTCCTCAGCTCTGAGTTAGTGCCACTCTTGAGTCCTGTCCCTGTGGCTCTGTCTGTGCTGGACAATTCCACAGAAATGGAGCCAGACAGGCCTTTGGTGTTGGGCTCCTCTCAGCATGTTTTCCATATCATCCGCAATCATGGACATGACAACACTGAGGTGTCCTTGGCAAAGTGGGCCTGTTTATGGCCAGGTAATATTCCTGTGTATGGCCAAGTAATATTCCACTGCACAGCATGGACTGGAATGAGTGTCCTGGGGCATCTAGTTCTGGTTCCATTCACCTGTGAAGGAGTAATAAGGGCCAGTGTCTGTGCAGCCACCTGCAGAGCTTAACTCACCACGTGAAGCCAGCCCTGGAAGCTGTTTCTTCCAGCAGCCCCAGCCACATGTGAGCATCGTGGAGGATACAGGCTGTCTTCTGACAGGTGTCAGCTAGGTTGGGAAGGTAGTAAGTCCTGAGACCATTGAAGTCCCAAACTACAACTCCGCTCTGGCATGTTATTCCTTCCTGGAAGTTACTGTCACCCAGGGCAGGGCTCTTTCTCTGTATCAGGGTCTGTGACCCAACTGTCCACCTCTACAAGGGCACATCAGGCTGTGGAGTCACTTTGGGCCCACAGACATGTGGACCGTCAATCCATGTGGGCCAGGCTGACACGTTCATGGATTGAAGTGGGTGCCAGGAGGAGACACAGAGCCTCTGCCTGGGAAGCAGACAAGTCGAGACTCGGGTGTGAGGAGCCACTGCCACTTCCCTCCCTGCACATCCCAAACATTTCAGGTCCTCTCCTGGAGGGAGACTGGCACGGGAGGAGATAAGGTAGGTATGTGGGACCAGGTGCCTAGCCAGGGGAGCTCCCCACAGATGTGTTTCTGCACCCCTCCATTACCTGTCAAACATCAGTCAATTTCTTCATCTATCCATCTACCATTTATCTGTCAATACCTCTCTCTCTGTCACCCATCTATCTGTCCATCCATCACTCATCCATCTTTCCTACCCATCGGCCCAAGGAGGTCTCTGAAGTCAAGTACTCTGGTAGATCCTAGTGGAAGTGTGACTTCTGGCCCTTCTCTTGCGGGATGCACGGTTCAGGCCAGTGGCCACCCAGGGCCATCTGCCTGCAGGGAGCAGGGTAGGGATTTAGAGGCTTGAGGATGGAGGAGGGTGTTTGGTCCCAGGTAAGCCAGGCAGGATACAGTGACTGGCCAGAGTCCCAGGGTAGGTGTGGATGACGTGGCTCACTGACACTGACACTGTATGCTTTGGGCAGTGATCACCCATGGCCTCACTCACAGGCACACATGCTGCTACCCAGTCATGTGGACATGGTCCACGGGCCCAGGTCCAACTTCGACAGCATCACATGCTCAGCTGGGCTGGTGACCTGTTCCACTCCTCATGGTGGCCCAGCACACTGTGCCTGCTGGAGGCCCTGGCCTCAGAATCCTTCCCTCATGTCTCTGTCTGGTCACAGGCTGCATCCCCTTTAAGCTGGATGTGGACCAGCTGCAACAGCAAGGTGGCCGGCTCACTGTGCTCCTTGCTGTAGTAAAGTTTCAGTTTGTCGGACTGCACTGAGAATGAGGTGTGGTCTAAGATATAACTGGAGCTGCAGCAGTGTGTGGGCTGCCCCTGGAGCTGCAGGGGAGGGTGGCTGTGCAGCTCGGGCTGTCACTGCCAGGCAGTCCCCAGAACAAAGCCAACGTCTCCTGGGAAACAAGGGGCTGAAAAGCAGGCCTGAGCCCTGAGCCAAGCATCTGGACCCCAGGAGCCTGGTGAGCAGCACTGCCAGGTGCACAGCTGACATCAGTCCTCCCATTCCTTGGTTCTGCTATGATCTTGACATTCGGTTAGCAGCACTCTTAGAGTCTACAAGATGCAGTTCAAGCCAGTGAGATGAAGATGTAAATATACTGGAATTCCTTGTAAAGACTGACTTTTCTCATACTGCAGCCAACCTGTTACTTCCTTTGGCCTTTTTGCCTGAGATACGGACGCAAAGGCTGGACTTTCAACAGCTGTACTGTGATAGTGAAATTATGTCCAAGAGGATTTAAGGTATTAAATCCTCAACGTGTTGAACTGATGTCTTCTAGTACCAGCCTACAGATTTAAAGTTAACCTCCAAGATTTTTGAGAAGTTGTTTACTTAGGTTGTCTCTAAAGTGGAAACTAGGTGGTAATTGGAAAACTTAGGTATTGCCCAGTTGAGAGGTTCCATGTCCTGTGTCCTTGAGTCCTGAGCTCTTGTTTCATTACTCCTGCAATACTGGCAAGGGACAGGTGGAACAATTACCAAGGCTCACAGTCCTTCAGGAAAGCTGGACTTCCTCTCTGGGTCAGGAGTGGATTTTGCCTAGCCTTCTGGGATTGATAGGGAGCATGAACTAAGAGGCGGGGCCAGGCTGCCCCCCACATCTCTCCCCTCATCCTCCATTTGGCAAACCAAATGATGACCCCATGTAGATGCCTCTCTTCTCTACAGCCCCCAAGGTTGTTCTAGTATGTTAGGAAAGGTTTGTTATACTAAGCACAGTTGTTACATGAGTACCAGTGGCCAGGGAGGGCTGCTCACAATTTTTCAGGGCTGTGCAGATCAGAGATGCCCCAGTATCTAGAGGCCAAGGAAGGTAGTGACAACATTAAGGACCAGGGGCTGGTCTGGCAGGGTGGGGGTGACTGGAGAAGTGCAGAGTGGGCAGACAGTCTGAGCAATGCCAGGAACCCAGACCTGGAACTGCAATGACTTGGGCTGGGGTGCAGCAGAGCCCATGCTAGGGCCTTTGTCCTGATTGCAGCATCTTGGACCTGACTTGTGAGTAGTGGGCAGAGAGGGTGGAACATCCAGGGTAGACACCAGCTGCTCAATTAGATGTGACAGAGGCAAAACGAGGAAGGATGAGCTGGGGTGATGGCAGTCTTCAGGCAGGGATGTGGAGGCCCCCAACTTCAGCAGAGGACTGAGCCTGCCCCCAGTCTTCCAGAATGTCTTCCCTGGAGCCCCTGCAGAGTCCCCCAGCAGTAACTCCAACTCAGGTTTAATAAGCCCAGGAAGAAAATATTCCCTAGACTACTCATTAGTAGCAGAGCTCCTGGACTGGTTTGGCCAAAATGATATTCTCATCCCCAAACCTGGGAACATGACTTTGTCTTTGCAAATGTGATCAAGTTCAGGATATCAGTCACAAATGACTCTATGGTGGCATTCAGTTTTGTGACAGGTGTCCTCATCAGAGACAGAAGAGAGGAGATACACAGTAGGCCATGTGGACGCAGAGGCAGAGGTGGGAGCCAAGGGATGCCTGGAGCCGTTGGGAGAGGCAGGAAGGCTCCTCCCCCAATGTCCTTATGAGGAGCTGATCTCTGAGTCTTTACCTCTGACTTTCAGGACTGGGGACAGTAAACTTACATTGGCCTCAGTTAATCCTTTGGCAGTCATTACTGTGACGCCTCAGGGACTCATTGATTACTACGGTCTTTGGAGAAGTGTCCCCTCCCTCAAAGGCCCATGTGTTAAAGGCTTGGTCACAAGTGTGGTATGAATGGGTAGAGCCCATAGGAGGTGCAGCCCAGTGGGAGGAGGAAGTGAGGTCACTGCAAAACCAGCCCCTTCCTCTTCCTTTTTTCTTTCATTTCTGAACATGAGGTGAGTGGTTTTGTTCTAGCAAACCTGCCCTGATGCGCCACCACATGCCTAAAGCAACACAGCCATCTGACCATGGGTGGAAATCTCAAAAACTGTGACTGAAATAAGCTTCTCCTTGTTACAAGGCGACCCTTAGTTACCTGCGTTTTTAGTTGATTTTCTCTGAGTAACTCTAACGTGGTATCTCCTCTATTCAGCTATGTTGAGTCTCTCTTAGGTATCTGTCAGTGATAGAAAGCTGATGGACACAGCCTCAAAGGATTGTGGGAACAGGTTGCCTGGAGAGATGGGCTGGTGCTGCCAGTGTCAGCTAAGGGTTAGGGCCGCAAGCCTCTTTGAGGGGCATGAGCAGGTAGACCCCCATCCACAAAATTCATGGAGGCAGAGGTACATGTGTCTCACACGCATCCACCATCAGGCCCTGGGCCCAGCATGCCCTGGCTGGCACCAGTGGTGAGCATGATGGTGGGGCTGAGTAAAGGGGGTTCAGTGTGGCCACAGTCTTTCCTCTGAGGTGAAGCCCTAGGGGGCCAGATTCTAGAGTTACCCCTGCCTTATGGGTCCGGCAGCTGTGCTGTAGACACAGCTATCTGCCCACATGGAGACCCTGGGGACATCTGTCCTGCTTCCTTTGGTGTGGATGTCTTCACACAGCTTGGCCAGTCCTCTTCTGAGATGGCTAGCAGTGGTCCAGGGATCACAGAGCAGACCCCACCAACCCAGCCCTCTTGTGGAAAGGTGGCTGAGCCTTTGTGCAGGGGGGGTGAAGTCACAGTGGCCACAGCCCACATGGGTTCAGGCTGTCTCAGGCTCTAAAACAAGTCAGTACAACCAAGCAGATGTGAGCAAGGACAACTGAGGGCTGGGTTACTGGCCCTCACTGCACCTTTAGTTCAGAAACTGTTTTACACCGCATAGAGTTCTGACAACATGGCTCACAGGGTCCCCCACCACAGAAGATGGGAGTGGGGAGCTACAGCAGAGGGAGGCTGCAGAGGAAAGCACATGGGCAGCAGGAGAGGGTCAGCAGACTGAAGCAGGACACAGTCAGGGCACAGAGCAGGTGGCCCAAACTCCAAGCACAGACTGGGACCTGCACCCCGGAAGCAGTGGCCTGTGGCTTTGGACCAATGAAGTGGGGCAGATCCCTTATCCAAACAGGATCCGCAGATCCTAGCATAGCATTATTTTTTCTTTTCTTATAAAATTGAGAACTTTTGCATTTCTACATCAAGTACTTTATGACTTCTCTGGCTCATGTGAATGGGCAGTGTCAAAACTCTTGCATTTTGGGGGCATTAAAGTACAATAACGGTCACCTAAACACGGCCCCTATCCCATGGCAGTGCATCTGATGGCTGAGATGGCTGCAGGGAGTGTACACCTTTTGCATAAGACACAAGGGTGATTCATGTCCCAGCAGACAGCTGGACAGCTCACTACTGAGAAGGGCATGCAATTTAAAACTTAGGCACTTATGTTTATTTCTGGAATTTACCACTTAATATCTCCAGGCCATGGTTGGCCATGGTACCTGAGACTGGAAAACCAGACTGCACATGAGGGGGCAACCATATCTCCTAACAAAGCAGCTCTGTACACTGTAGCCTGACCATGTTGCATGTCTACATGAGACCCAGTGGCTTCCCAGTGAGCCTGTTCATGAATCCCTGGGGTTTTGCAGCCTCTGTTTCCCCACCAGGGAAAGAGGTAGAGGCATCTGCGGGACATCCCAGGGTTGCCAGGGCTAGCCCCCTTGGAGATTCCAGCAGCGCTCTTGGTGGTGGAGGGTGCTGACTTCCCCGGGACACTGGAGGTGCGTCTTGCAATTGTAATCTGATGGTTGGTGACTCTTGTGTCACAGAATGCTGTCGGAGCAAGGCACAGAGGATACCAGCCCATGATGCTGCATCTATCCTCTTCCCCATTTTCTCCCTAAGCCTTGGAAACTCTAGAGTAATGATATAACTTTTTAAAATTTTAGTTTGTTTTAGATTGGATAGTAAATGTGGAATTTTTATTATAAATTGAATTGATCTATTTACTTACTGTCTTTTTAAGGCTGGGTCTTGCTGTGCAGTTTGGGCTGGCCTTGGACTGACTGTGTAGTCCAGGCTGGTCTCGAACTTGCAAGCATCCTCCCATCTCAGCCTCCTGCGTGCTGGGGTTACAGGAGTGTGCCACCATTTTATCTTAGCTGATGCATGAAAACATAAAAGTTGTGCACACAGGCACCATGTCATGCTTCACTTCACGTGCTGTTCATGTCAGCCAAATGCAGTCTCCTCAGACAACTATTGTTCTCTCGGAGACAGTGACACTGCCTTCAGAAGAGGCCTCTGGATGCTCCTGAGATCGCTGGGGGGCTCAGAAAGCCTCAGGATGGAGACCTACCCCATGTGACTAGAGGCCAGATTTAGTCTTATCCTGGCCTGCTGCGAGGGAAGAGGGGCTAGAGGTAGAGGTGACTACCAACGGTCAGTGTATCAATCACCTCTCTGTCACCATGACAAAATACCTGAGACAGTCAACTTAAGGGAGGAAAGGCTTATTTTGGTTCATGGATTCAGAGGTTTCACTTCAAAGCTTGTTGACCCTGTTGCTTTGTGTCTGTGATGGTACAGTGCAACATGGTGGGAATATGTGGTGAAGAGGGCTGATCGTCTCATGGCACTGAGGAGAAAAAGAGAGGAACGAGCTGGGATCCTAGTATCCTTCCAAGGACACCCCTCCCCACAGAGATCCTACCTCCCCAAAGCCCTGGGAGATCCTACCTGGACACCGAGAGTGAATCTCAGGGCCCAGCATGCAGCAAAGGGAAGGTGAGGTCCAGAGAGAGAGCCAGGCCAAGTGAGGGTGAGCAGACTTAGGAAGAAGAGATGTTCACTGCTGCTCCTTTGTGTAAGACTCCCTGATCCACACCATGGCCTCCTGTATGAGAAAGGTTGGAACTGGCTCCCAGAGCTGCTGGGCATGCACATTTGGCCCTTGTAGCTCAGCAGTACTAGGCACTGGAATGCACGGTGAGTCAAGTCCTGGCCAGTCCTGCTCCCTCTTGAGTGGCATGTGTCCATTGTGGAGCTGATGGTTATAGCCTCAGAGCCTCAGTTTGCCCACCTGAGAGCAGCTAGTGACAATGTGGACCCTCCAGGATGTGGGATATACAGAGTGACAGTGCAAGTGACATCTGCACACAGTGCATGCTCAGGAAACAATTTCAGGGTGCTTTTTTGTGACATAAAAATATACTATACCAACATTGTCTTGGTTGGCTTTCCGCTGCTGGAGCAAAACACCTGACACCCACAGTTTAAAGGATAGATTTAATTTGGCTCACCATTTCAGAAGGTTCAGTGTATGGTGGGCTGACTCCAAGGCACAAACGTAGTGGAAGGGCCACGCTGCTCACATCATAGAAGCCAGGAAGCAGAAAGTAGGGGAAGAGCCAGAGAGGATGGGGCCAGGGACCATATATATAGTCCCCCAGGTCATGTCTGCATGACCTACCCAGAAGTGTGCTCTACTAGGTGTCTCTCAAGCCAGCCAAGTGATGACCAGGATTATGTCTTCTACACTGAGTAATGCTTTGAAAATAATAGGAAATTTTCATAAATCATATAAAAATATTAATTATCACAACTGTTCTCTCACACCAGCTGAGCATCTCATGACTCAGTTCAACTCTGGTGCTGACTCCCAGAGCTCACATAGACTCCACAGGTGAAAGGCACAGACCCATGAGATGCCAGAGCCAGCAGTGGGTCCCCACACTTTGGCCTGCCTAACTACAACTCAGGGTTCCCTTAACCCCACTTCAGCTTGACCTCTCCCTAGTCCCACTCGCAGGACTCGGCACCAGTGTTCTCTGTGTGATCAGTTCACTGTCAAGGTTATCCCTCAGACCAGCTGCAGAGAGGGGACTCAAAGATGAGGTGGCACTGGGGCAGGTGTTGCGTTTCTATGTGCCTTGGGGTGCCACTCACCCAGGAGCTCCCCAGCTGTGTTTCAGTGGGAGTGTCATTCTCTTTATTTATTTTGTTTGATGCTGGGAATCAAACTTGAGCTTGCCAGGCAAGCACTCACGCCCCTGAGCTAAATCCCTGGCCCAGAAGTGTCATTCTATACATATAAAAATCATCAAGAACAAAACGGACTCTCTTGGGTCAAACCCGAGCAATGAAAACTAAAACCAGGAGGGTGCGTGGTGTGGGTCCTCATACACAGGCACTTGTTGACAAGAAGGCTCTCAAAAGACTTCCAGAGCTGCGGCCACACAGAGCACACTTCTGCGAGAATGCTGCCCAGCAACTGCCTGCCTGCTTTGGACTGAGGCCACTGTGTTACCGAGCCTGTGAGACAACTTACGTAAGCCTCCTCATCTTACATTTTAAAATTTTGCTTTCTTATATCTCTGCACACACCCATCGTTCTGTACAACATGTGTAATCCGCGTCGTAACCCTCATCTCCAGTTAAACTCGTCATCTCTGGAGAAGCTCTGTTGGACCACAGGTCACTGACCTAATCCAGCCCCTCCCCATGCTGGGAGCAGGGAGCTCCAGTCCTTTCCTCACTCAGGTTTGCTGATGACCGGAAGCGGTTTGGGGTCTCCCCCAAGAGATGCCTCATTGACAAAGAAGGGAGCAATCCAAAGGTTTTAGTTTTGTGCCAGGAAATGGAGACAAAGAATGAAGATTTTCTTGGTACACAGCAGTTGTCATCTGCTGAGATGTTCTGCCCTGTGCACAGGTTTCTCTGAAGAACCAGACCCATCTGCTCCCACCCATGTTGGGGTCCCCCTGTGCTGCCTGGTCCTAATCCATGCCTCCATGGATTAGGCACTCCATGGAGTGTCCATATACGCTTGGCTAGTATGCATACTCACTGGACCTTAAGGGGTGCCCCTCGGTTCTCTTGGGGTCTGTCTGGGGGCAAGGAGCTCACCTCCCTGCAATATACCAGGTCCCCTGGTCCCTATACTGTGTAACCTTCTAGACAGAATCCTGCCATGTTGAGCTCTGTGCTCACCCAGTTGTGATTAAGATTCTCTGCTTGACCAGACCTTGGAACCTTCTAGGCCTATATTCTAGGCAGTTCCTTATAAAAACCCACCTTTAGTAAAAGAGCCTCCCATCCCTGATATCTTATGGGTTCCTCCACCCCCATATCCCCCAGGGGACACCTAGGCACCCTGGCCAGCCTTTAGCAAGAATCTGGCTGGGTCAGATTAGCAAGAACCCTCCTCACCTTAGTTATTTCTGTCCACTGACCTCAGCCTGCTTCTTTCTACCCCACCCATTCTGTGGAGCCTGGTTTTATAACAAGCTCTTCCACTAACCAGTATTTATTTACTCTCCAACATTCCCCCATTGTTTTCTGTGACTCTTGAATGATATCTTTTTGTACCATGGTATCTTTGTGCCTGTCTCTGTGTGCCAACCAGGTTGGCACAGAGCAGGCCCCCAGGTTCCTGCTGAAGGGCAGAGCCAAGGGTTAGAAAGATGGGTGCTGACCCTTGCAGAAGAAAGACCACTTCATGGGGGACCCAAGGACAACTGCTTCACAGACTGAGTCTTATGCCATGTGACTTCCCAGGAGAATTCTCAGCTGAAGGGACACCTGGTTCTCAGGACTGCTCATGCAGACAACCCACACTGAGCTCCCATGCCCCCTTGTAAGCTGAAGTCCTTTCTCCCTGGCATTCCAAAGCTGAGCCTGTTACTGGCTCTTCCAGGATGAGGGCCTGGAACTGGAAGTGGCCCATCTCCCTGCAGCCTGCATACAACGTCTGCTATGTGGGCAGTGTTACTAATGGGAGCCTCCTCAGAGCTGGTCTGGCCTGGGCTCCCTGGCCACCACATGATCCTTGCTGAGGAGTAGGTAGTATGCCCAGTGTCCTTGTGGGCATATCTAGTGGGCAGCTGCCCAAGCCATGTGGCTTCTCCCCTGCTTGTGGTCTTTCTGATGTGACCACAGTCTTCTAAGACAGGTACACATGTGTCATCAGTTCCCGGCAACTGATTGCCACTCCCTGCTCCTCCTGGTACCATTCTTCCCAGGCAGGGGATGCTGCTTCCAAGCCTTCCCAGCATGCAGCACCTGGGGGTCAGCAGAGGAGGCTGGAAGGCTGCACTCAGAGCCTGGATGTGGACAGGTGTTTACACATCTGCCCTGCTACTCTAAGGGTCCTCAGATGGGAACTGAGTGTCAGTCCCTCTCAGCCCCAGGATTCAGGTGTGGCCAGGGGGAAGAGAGGAGGTGACTGCTGGAATCCTGTGCTGTTGTGCAGCACTGAAGAGTTTCCCTCAGCCAGACCGGGTGGCATGTGCCTGTTGTCAAAGCTACTCAGGACACTGAGGCAGGAGGACTGTGAGTTCAAGGCCAGCCTGGGCAACTTAGCAAGTCTCTGTCTTTAAAAAAAAGTGCTCCTAAATAGCTATGTTCACATCATAATCCCTGGAATCTGTGGATGTGAACTTATGAGGATGCAGGGCTTTTCTACAGATGTAATTGGGTAAAGTCAAGTCATCAGAGAAGACCTTAACCTGGTGACAGGTAACTGTGGGGACAGAGGGGAACTGGGCCATGTGCAGATGAACCAGGGACAGGGCAACAGTGTCCCGGCCCAGGAGCCCAAGGACTACCAGCAACCAGCAGACACTGGAAGAAGCCACAAGAGGCCAAACAGGAAGAGCCCTCTCCACACATGGAGAGACTAAGTCCCCAAAAGCACTGGGCTCTGAGGGAGAGACAGTACCCCAGCCTGAGGATCCTGAGTCAGTCATGCCTAGAAGCTGGCAGGTGGCTGGGCAGCCCCAGACACCCTCAACACTCCAAACCCATGCTATCACCTCCCCAGAAGCTGGCTCCTTTCCTCTCTGGGATTGTACATCTTGTTGGACAGGGTAGACAAAACTTAAGTGCAATGAATAATTCCAGGCAGCATCTGAGGCCACATTTACTGGTGCCAAATGCCCAGGTCAGACTGACTACTTGGAGAGCTGCTCAGAGGAGGAGGTGGCCTCTATCTTAGCTAACAAGACCTGGGTAAGCTGCTGAGAGGAGGGAGGACAGAGGGCTTTCTAGGGCAAGGCCATCAAGACCGGGTGCAAGCAGGTGGCTGGCCTTCCTGGAAGAAAGGACACAACAGGGCACCAGGGCGTTTTGTCCAGACCAAAGGAGGTCCCTGCAGCTCAGCCCCAAAGAGCTCGGTGCCGGCAGCATCGACCTTCCCATGTTTCTCCGTGGTGAGTGTGGCTGAGGCTCACACGCTGAGCTCGGGAGATGGATGGCCCAATTTAGCTCCTGCATGTTCCATGTCACAGAAAGTAATTTATTGAATGTTTCTACCTGAAGCCAACGATTGAAAAATTAATCCCAACAGCAAGTGATGAACTCTCCAAGGGGATAAGATGCCTCATTTCCCAGGCTCTGATCTCCATGCTTTGGTCTGGAAGGTGATCTGTCACTTCTCACATGGGTGACAGTGGTAAAGGCCGACCTGGGACAAGCCACCTAGGATGGCCACGTGGGCTCATCCCTGGGTGCTAACTAACCATGTGCCCAGAGAGTTCTGATTTCTTATTATCTGTAGAGCTTTGCAAAGCATTCTAGAGCTGCTTCTCTTTTTCTGTCCAGTCTCTTTAGTCACCTCGGAACCCTACTCCCTGCTATAAGAACTTGAAAGGATGTACTTGATCCCAGCTTGTTACAGTACTGGCAGTTAAACCCAGGGTCTCTGCACTGAGCTCTATCCCAAGTCCTTTTTGTTTTATTTTATTTTTTATTTTGAGACAGAGTCACACTAAAAGGCTAAGTAGCCCAGGCTGGGCTAGAACTTGCAAACATCCTACCTTGGCCTCCCTGTATGTGAGTGTTAGAGGCATCACACAGTTTGGTGCATCAGTTTATCTTAATTTCAACTTTATATTCTGGAACTTTTTAGGTTTATAGAAAAATTGCACAGAAGTTCTGAGTTCCCATTTAGGTCTTCTCTTCACCTCTAGTGTCTGTGTTTCTAACATTCTGATTTAGTGTGATGTTTGTGGCAAGTGATGAACCGACATGAATGCATTCTTTTTCATGAAATCCAACATTTGTAACAGGGTTGATCTTGAGATTAGGTATTGTTTGGGTTTTAACAAATGCCAAATGACACACGTCCACCATCACGGTGCTATGCCACGCAGGACAGTGTCACCGCCCCACACATCTCTTCTTCCCCACTCATCCCTGGGAACTACTGACCCTTTCCCTGTCTCCACAGGCTCACCTTTTCCAGAATGTCATGATACTGTAATCATCAGGTGTGCAGCTTTTTCAGACTGCCTCCTCTCATTTAGCAATGATTCCAGTTCCTGTCTTTTCGTGAGTTGGTTGTTTGCTCATTATTATTGTCTTGGGGCCCCACAGTTCGTCTGCTGTCCTACTGAAGGTCACCTTGATTGTGGACAGCTTGGCAATTATGATATGAGCACAGCTGCAATGAGCTCTCAGGTCACCTGCGCCTGAAAGCCATGGCCAAGAGTGTCTGGACGTCACCACTGTGACTCAGGCCCTAGTAGTGCCCACAGCTCAGGCACATGTCACATTCTAGACACTCAACACTCAGTTCGTTTGTTCATTTACTCCACCACTCAGTGTTTGTTGAGTGCCAGCAAGCAAATGTATCACCGAGTGAGTTCCAGGGGAAGGGTTTGAACCCAGGCTCACTACCCCGAAGTCCTCCCTGTTGACCATCACTGCCCTTGAAGAAGGAATGGTAAGGGAGGGTTTCCAGTGGAAGCCTCTAGAAGCACATTTTGGAGATGTAGGGAGTAAGGGAGCCATGATGGAGTGGGCATCCTTGGCTCAGAAGCTGATTTTGTTGCTGATGCCAAGGAGCAAAGGCCAGCAGCACAGACTGGGGGAGGGGGGCTGTGGGGCGAGGTCAGGAGGGTGGCATCGAGCCAGGCAGTGCTGTGCATGGGGTGATAAGCATAGTGTTCTGGCTTCTTCCACCATGCCACTGAGAGTCCCTGGCTCAGAAGGACAAGCAAAAGGTCCCCCATGGCCTGGCCTTTTCTATGCTGTGGTGCCCAGGGCCCTGGTGACCCCAAGTGGGCTAGGAGCTGCCCAGTACCCCTAAGGACAGTAGAGCCCACTCTGGGCCCCACAGTGGACTTTATGCTGCTGCAGTTCCCAGGGGTGCTGGACTGGGGTCTGAGTCATTGCTACTATTTGGACATGTTCCTCTTCAGAACGACAGCCTGGAGCAAAATTATTAAATACCAATTCAGAACAAATGCCACCAGGAACTCCAACCATCCTTCATCTTTTAAGCAAAGAAATGCCACTGGGAGCTGAGAGAGGAGGCGAGGCTGTGGAGGGGGCGCCCGGCCCACTCTCTCCAGCTGTCACGGCAGGGGGCTGGCTGCCCACCAGGGAGGTCTGGGTCTTTCTGAGGATCCGTGGAGCGGCACTTTTCACCCAGAAATGCACCACAGAGCTGGGCCCTGGTCCCAGCTTGCAGGCTTCGGGGGTGGCTCATCACCTGCATTCACGGTTTGTGCTGGAACATCAGGCTGTGGGCTTGTTGGGTCAATGCCAAGTGGCAGGGGCCATCTGTTCTGGTTTGGATCTAAAATGTGCCCCCCCCCCAGTCTCACGTGTTGAAAGCTTAGTCCCCAATGCAGCAATATTCAGAGGTGGGACTCAGTTTTGAGAAGTGGTTGCATCATAAAAGCCCTAACCTTAAAAATGTGTTAATCCATTAAGAAGTTGATAGCTAAATGGGCTGTTGTGGGGGCCTCCTTGGAGGGAGTGTCGTGCCCACTGACCTGGGGGAATATATCTTGTCTCTAGCCCTTCCTCTCAGGGTCTGTCTGCTTCTGGGCTGCTGTGAGGTGAGCAGCTTCCTCGCCATCCCCTCCCACCTGATGTTTCTAGATTGGAGCCATGGACTGAGACTCTGAAACCACGAACCAGAATAATCTACTCCTCTTGTAAGTTGTTTTTCTCAGGTATTTGGTCACAGTGATGGACAACTGACCCACACAACCTCCATTCCTGCCCTCTTTACACACTGCAGGGCTCCTGATAGAAGGGTACAGTAGGTCTCCCTCTGAGCTAGTGCCACTCCCCAGCATAGCATGGCCCATCACCACCACAGAACTGACCCTAGAGACATGTTGGGAAACTTGCCTGGGTTCAAGTCTTAAGTCTGCTGTGCCTTACAAGTGGCTAACCCTATCTATGTCATGATTTCCTCACATGTATTATGGGGATAGTATCAGTGCACACCCTCCAAAAATGTCGCTGAGACCATGTGGGGACCTGACACTGGGTATACACCTTGGGCTCCTTCCTCTTTGGGGTCCCTGAGGTTCCATGGAAGGCCAGGTTACACAATGATCCCATGAGAGCCCATCAGACACAGACTGTCCTCCATGTCCCTAGTGGGAGGTGGACAGAGAGCTACAGTGGCCACAGAGGATACAGGATGAGCAAGTTGGGGCTGAGTTTTGTGGCAGTTGTCAAAAGAAAAGAACACAGGTACCAGGGAGGCATGAGTGCAAAAGGCTGTGCAGAAAG
>PVJX010023455.1:0-29264 GCA_004027295.1 Dolichotis patagonum | reverse complement strand
AAGAAAAATAAAAGCATCCATGACTATCACAGATGAAAACAAAATGAATGTTATTGGAATCAGTTATTTTTCCCCACTGAGGTATAAAATCTATATAGAAATTTGATACTATACTATAACAAATTGTACTTCTCATAGTTCTGTTGTAATTTTCTTTAAACCCTGTTTAATATAGTTTTTTTAAAATTGTTGTAAAAATGTTGTTTTCATGATTGTGAATCTGGTTCCAGTTCTTTTTCATCTATTTGTATATCAATAGTTAATATACTGGCTACCAGTTCTAATCAGGAAAAAAATCTTGGAAATATCTTCATTATGACAGCACAGTCAGCAGAAATTACTGATGTGCAGGCAAACCATAAAAGGTGCAAGTTCTCCAGAAAGCACATTTTGTGATTGAGTTTTCTTGTATGAATATTCCTTCCCATGATGCTTAATGAAAGACTCAATCTTGTAAACATCAGTGTGCACAGTCTCACTACTATGCAGTCTCACGTCCTTGGACAGGAAGCTGGTTCACAGCTAGTGAAAAGCGAGAGAAGTCTGAGTTTTAATGGCTGATAAACCTACATCCTGCAGAGGAAAGCACTTTTCCTTTTTTGCTACTTAAGAATGTGGCAGAAATGTACGCTGAGGTAGCCCAGTCAATCGTTTTTAGTTTCTTTCCCTCTCTCTCTCTCTCTCTCTCTCTCTCTCTCTCTCTCTCTCTTTTTTGTAAATTCGATCTCAGAATATTTCTGGAAGGGTGACGTTCCAAAGAAGCCACTGTTGGGACCGGCTTCCATTGCAGTCTCTAATGCTGGGCTCCTGGCTATCCTCTTCTGTGGCTTTATCCAGGCACTGATTACTGTTCACATGCTGCAGGGTTAATTTCACCGGGTCATACTCCCAGAGTTGGTTGCCTTTTAGGTGGTGGCATTTGAGCATGGTAACTGGGCCATTAAGTTTGGAAACGTCCAAGCAAAGGTCATCTGTTCTAATTTCTTTGTTGGCAGTATAAGAGAAAACCTGATTACCTCCCATACCGTGACAATTAAAAATTCCAACTTTTTCATTCTCTTTTCTAGCCATATTATCTAGACACTGATTTGTTTCCACATTTCATATCTCTCCCAATGAGAAATAATGATGTGGAATTTGAGAATCAGCGTATATATTCTCTAGGTACCAAGAGAAAGGTTTGCATTGTAGTTTGTGTCTCAGACCAATTCTTGATGATATATCTCCATAATCTACCTTTGTAACACCTGGTGAAATTATATAGAAGAAATTCTTGAATTCATCCATCCACACTTCTGCAAGTCGCCTGTTATTTTTATTGATGATCTGCCCTGTGCCTCCAGGAAATGTGTAAGGT
Source organism: Dolichotis patagonum (assembly GCA_004027295.1). Lineage (NCBI taxonomy): Eukaryota > Metazoa > Chordata > Mammalia > Rodentia > Caviidae > Dolichotis > Dolichotis patagonum. The sequence goes on along the minus strand of PVJX010023455.1, from coordinate 27,907 downwards.
GTTGCTTTCCGAAACACATGTCCAACATGTGAGCATGTAACAATTTCCAAAGTTCCTCCACACTGCCAGATCCTAAAAGAAATTTCTAGATTTTCTCCCCCCCAAATATCCATTCCAGCATCGTATGTTCCAATTTCCTGAAAATAATCTCTGTCTATTGAAAACAGGCCTCTTGCCATTGTAGGTGTTCTGACAGGAAGAGTTCAATCACCTTTCCTTCTGTCCATTTCTCTTTGGGGAACAGGATACCAGCGAAAATTGAGTTTCCAATTGAATCCACCATACGTCATATCAGAGCTTGCCATATACTCAAAAGTATCATCGCTGATCACATCAGTGACGGGACATACCACTGTTCTCCTGTCATGTTTGATCCTGGCTAAGAGAGGCTCTAGCCATCCCACTGTGCACTCACAAGGGGCATCTAAAAAGGTGATCACTTGGCCTTTGGAAACAGCAGCTCCTTTCAATGTCGCTCTGATCAATCCGGAAAGCTGTTCCATTCGAATTACATGGACTGGCACTTTTAGTTTTTTCACATAACTCTCTAGAGGACTTTTCAAAAAATCTCTTTCACTGGCATCATCTATTAGAACAATTTCTTCTATCATGTGTCTTGGTGAGCGATTAATGACACTATGAACAGTTCGAAGAAGTGTGCTCCACGCCTCATTGTGGAAAACAATCACCACACTTTTTGTTGGAAGATTATCTGGATACACCTTTGTTTTACACCCTTCTAACCTGACATCTGGTAAACTTCTGTTGAGTGCAATCATCTCACTTGCCATTAAATTGAACTGATTGATTTTAAACATTTCTTTCATTTTCTCTTGATCCTTTTTAGGAATGACGACTGGTTTCCCCATTTCTCCAGGACCTTCATGAGGCTTTTGCACTGGCTCTAGAACTGCTGGGTACTACTCTACAAACCCTCAGTATATTTCATCCTTCAGCCCAATGGCCACTCACCACTTTCCTTCAAATGTGCCCCACATTCTTTTGCTTCTATGCCTTTGCTCACAAATATCCTCTCCCTTAACATGCCCTTTCCATTCCTTTTGTGATATGAAGTTTTTAATTTTTCCAGGAAGATATCTAGAAGGGATTAGTGGGGTTGAAGAAAATTTCTAATTTCAGGTTTTTGACAAATAGTAATACTGCTTTCCATAGTGGTTTTCTCAGTTTACAGTCCCAACAATGATAGCTTTCTCCCCTCAGCTTTATTAGCATTTGTTATTAATTGATTTCTTAAGATTAGCCATTCTTTCTGGAGTGAGATGCAGTATCAGTATCTTAATTTGCATTTCTCAATTGGACAATGATGTTGAACATTTTTTATGTTCTTATTTCCTCATCTGATAAGTATCTATTCATTTCTGATGACAGTTTTTAAATTGAGACTTTAAATTTTGAATGTCTCATTTCTTTTTTTTTATTCTAAAGAGAATAAAACAAAATAATGCAGAACAAAGCAGATCAGAACAGAACATAAGCAACACAGCACTTTACAGTAAGACAACTGGACATTAACAGTAGTATCAAAATATCTCTTTTTCTGCTATAGTTGAGCCTAGTTTCAAATACAATAATATCATACATACCAAAATAGTATAAAACCATTCAAAAGAATGAAAGAATTATAGGACATTCTGAACTGAATAGCAGAGAATGATCAATGGCTACTATAATATCTCATTTTCAATAAAAAAATTCCTTTATATTATCACATATATTAAAATCCCAATGAGACACAAAATGATAGAACCAATGGTAATAGCAGAGTAGAAGCATTGTAGGACTTCTAAGCAAGACGATATTAAATCAGCAATGGGTGCCATAATGTTTTTCTTCAAAACAGCTGTTCATACCATCATGCATAATAAAGTCAAACAAAACAGGATAAAACCATTCCAACTGATGAATGAAAACATTGAAAGGCTTCAAAGCAATGAAATGGAAAATCAAGATTATAAAATCTTATATACTCTTACCATCATAAAATCTTATATACTCTTACCAACTCTCATACTAGGAGACTATATGGTATTTACACATGTGAGTGTGGTTTATTTCGCTTATGAGTATGGTCTCAAGTTGTGTCCATTTATTTATAAATATCTCAATGTGATCATTCTTTATAGCTGAGTAGTACTCCATTGTATAAAAATGCCACAACTTTTTTATCCACTCCTCAGTTGATGGGCACTTAGGTTGTTTCCGAGATCTGGCTATTACAAATTGTGCTGCTATAAACATGGGTGCACACATATCACTGTGGTATGATGTTTTCAGTTCTTCTGGGAATATACCTAGAAGTGGAATAGCTGGGTCAAATGGGACTTCCAAACCCAGCTTTTTGAGGAATCTCCAGACTGACTTCCACAGTGGTTGCACCAGTCTACTCTACCACCAACAGTGCAAAAGAGTTCCTTTTTCCCCACGGCCTCTCCAGCATTTGTTGTTGGTAGTTTTTTTTTTTTAATCCTGGCTATTCTTTCTGGAGTGAAATGGAATCTCAGAGTGGTTTTAATTTGCATTTCTCTCATGACTAATGATGATAAACATTTTTTCATGTATTTATTTGCCATTCATAATTCTTCATCTGAGAACTGTGTATTCATTTCAGATGCCCATTTTTGGATTGGGTCTTTGAATTTTGAGGATCTGATTTTTTTTAATTCTTTATATGTTTTAGACAGAAGTCCTCTGTCTGTGGGACAGTTGATTAAGATTTCTTCCCAATTTGTGGGTTTTCTTTTCACATTGGAAATCTCTTTTGACATGCAGACACTCTTTAATAAGATGTCATCACAGTTATTGATTCTGGGAAGTATTTCTCGTGTAGTTTGGTTCTTGTTCATGTATTCTTTTCCTAATCCTATATCTTCGAGATTTTTTACATACTTTGTCTTCTAACAGATTTAGGGTTTCTATTTTAATATTTAGATCTTTGACCCATTTACATTTTAGGTGATAGGCATGGGTCTAGTTTTAGTCTTCTGCATATGGATAGCCAATTTTTCCAGCACCACTTGTTTCCAGTGAGCATGTTTGGCCCCTTTATCAAAGATAAGGTAGTTGAGTGAGTTTGTGGTTGTGGTTGTATCTTCCAATCTATTCCATTGATCTTCAGGTTTGTTTTTATTCCAGTACCATGTTGATTTTATTACAGTAGCTTTGTAGTATAATTGCAAGTGAGGGATTGTGATGCCTCCTGCCTTGCCTTTGCTGCTTAGAATTGCCTTTGCTATTCTAGGTCCCTTCTGGTTCCAGATGAATTTTAGGAGTGATTTCTCTAGACCTATGAGGTATGTTAGTGCTATTTTGATTGGGATTGCATTGAATCTGTACAGTAATTTTGGAAGAGTGGCCATTTTCACAATGTTTGTTCTTCCTATCCATGAACAAGGGATGTCTTTCCACTTTCTGAGATACTCTTCGATTTCCTTTTTCAGGGTATCATAATTTTTCCTGTATGGGTCTTTTACTTCTTTCATGAGATTAATTCCATTATTTCATATTTTTTGGATGCTAGAGTGAAGGGTATGGCTTCTCTTATTTCTCTCTCAGTAATTTTGTTGTTAGTGTATAGGAATGCTATTGATGGGGCTGGAGATTTCGCTCAGTGGCATAAGCACCTACCTTGCAAGCGTGAGGTCGTGAGTTCAATCCCTGGTACTGATAAAAAATAAAAGGAATGCTATTGATTTTTGAGTATTGACTTTGTATCCAGCTACATTGCTGAATTTATTTATTATATCTAGGAGTTTTTCAATAGAGTTTTGGAGGTCTTCTATGTAAAGTATCATGTCATCTGAAAATAATGATAATTTAACTTCCTACTTTCCTATCTTTATTCCTTTTATTTCTCTCTCTTGTCTAATTGCTCTGGCTAGTATTTCCAGTACTATGTTGAATAGGAGCAGTGATAGGGGACATCCTTGTCTTGTGCCTGATTTTAAGGTAAAGGCTTTCAGTTTCCAGCCACTTAATATGATGCTGGTTGTTGGTTTGTTATACGTGGCCTTTATCATATTGACGTAAAGACCAACTCTTCTCATTCTCTGTAAGTTTCTTATCATGAATGAACATTGAAACTTATCCAAAGCTTTTTCTGCATCTATAGAGATGATCATGTGGTTCTTCCTTTTGGCTCTATTGATATGGTGGTTTACATCTATTGATTTACGTATGTTGAGCCATGCCTGCATTCCTGGGATGAATCCCACTTCATTGAGGTGTATAATCTTCTTAATGATTTGCTGCATCCTGTTTGCTAATATTTTATTGAGAATTTTTGCATCTATGTTCATTAGGGAGATTGGCCTATAGTTCTCTTTTTAGTTGGGTCTTTCTCAGGTTTTGGTACTAGAGTAAGATTTGCTTCCGGAAATGACTTATGATGAATTGCTTCCCTTTCAATTTCATTGAAGAGTTTGAGGAGTGTTGGAATTAAGTCTTCTTTGTATTTCTTGTAGAATTCCACAGTGAATCCATCTTGGCCTGGGCTCTTCTTTGTTGACAGGACTTAATTAGATTTTCAATTTCATTCATAGAAATTGGGTTATTCAGCAGTTTTACATCTTCCTGATCCAGCTTGGTATGTATCATGTGTATCTAGCTTTGGTATGTATCATATGTATCTAGGAATCTATCTATTTCTTCTGTGTTATCAAACCTATGAGAGTAGAGGTTTTCAAAATAGGTGTTGATGATCTTCTGTATTTACACTGAGTCTTTAGTAATTTCACCTTTTTCATTCCTTATTGCACTAATTTGAGTTTTTTCTTTCCTTTTTTTAAATAAGGTTGGGTAGGGGCTTATCAATTTTATTTATTCTTTCAAAGAACCAACTCTTTGATTCATTGATTCTTTGAATTGTTTTCTTAGACTCTATTGCATTAATTTCTGTTTTGATCTTTATAATTTCTTCCCTTCTTTTGGCTTTGGGCTAGGCTTGCTCTTCTTTTTCTAGATATTTCAGTTGTAGCATCAGGTTGTTTATTTGTGTTCATTCTGTCTTCCTGATGTGGGAACTAAGTGCAATAAATTTTCCTCTGAGGACTGCTTTCATTGCATCCCACAGATTCTGGTAAGTTGTGTTTGTAATTTTGTTTGCTTGTAGATATTGTTTAATTTCTTCTTTAATTTCCTCCATGACCGACTGATTGCTTAAGAGTGTATTACTCAGTTTCCATGTGAGGTTTTGTGAGGTTTTTGCAGTTGCTTTTATCATTAATTTCTAGTTTCATGGCACTATGATCTGTCAACATGCATGGGATAATTTCAGTTATTTGCATTTACTTAAATATGTTCTATGGGCTAGTATATGGTCTATTTTAGAGAATGTCCTATGTACTGCTGAGAAGAATGTATATTCTGAAATTGTTGGATGGAAAACTCTATATACATCTATCAAGTCCATTTATTCACAGCTGCTATTCAGTTCTGTTATTTATTTGGTGATTTTCTGTCTAGTTGATCTGTCCCTTTGAGTCAATGGCATGTTAAACTCTTCTGTTATAATTGTGTTATTGCTTATTTGATTTTTCATTTCTGTTAATATTTGCTTTGTTTAGCTGGGTGTTCTGGAACTTGGTGCATATATATTTAAGATTGTTATCTCTTCCTCTTGAAGTTTTCCCCTAAATAGTATGTAGTGACCATCTTTATCTCTTTGGATCATTCTTGCTTTGAAGTTCACATTGTCTACAAACAGGATAGCTACTCCCACTTTTTTTTTGTTTCCTGTTACATGAAGTATTGTTTTCCATCCTTTGACTTTCAATCTATGTGTTTCCTTTTGGGTTAGATGTGTTTCTTATAGACAGCATATGGTTGGATATTGTTTCTTGATCCATTCTGCCAGTCTGTTTCTTTTGATTTGTGAGTTGAGGCCATTTACATTAATGTTTATAACTGTTATATATATAATTGTTATATACTGGTTTATTGTTGACATGTTATCCTTCTGCTGTTGTATCTTTAGCTTTCCATTCTGTTTAACTGTCTGCCTTGCTTGGTGGTTTTATCCTATGTGTATCTAGAATATCTTTTAGTATTCTTTGTAGGGTCAGTTTTGTGTTCATGAAGTTTTTCAGCTGTTCTTTGTCATGGAAGTATCTTATTTCTCCATCCATTTTGAAGGACAGTTTTGCAGGGTATGTCAGTCTGGGTTGGAAGTGGTTTTCCTTTAGGATCTGAAATACTTACTCCATGCTCTTCTTGATTTCATTGTTTGTGTTGAGAAGTCTGCTGTGATTCTGATAGGTTTTCCTTTATGGGTGATCTGTCTTTTCTTTCTAATAGCTTTTAGTATTCTATTCTTATGTTGGATTTCTGGGATGGTGATTATTATGTGTCTGGGTGTAGTTTTATTTTGGTTATGGCTGTTTGGAGTTCTATATGCTTCACTTATCCAAATGTCAGTTTCTCTTCTCATGTTTGGGAAGTTTTCAGCTATTACTTCTGTAAATATCCTCTTGATATCATTTGGGGTGTCCCTTTCTTTTTCATTTACCTCTATTAATCGTATGTTATTTTTCTTTGCATCATCTTGCAATTGTTGAATTGTTATTTCCTGATTCTTTGTTAATTTTAAAAGATCTTTCCTTTCCTGTTCCCTAGCTTCAATCTTATCTTCAAAGTCTGAAATTCTATCTTCATTTTAGTTGAGGTAGTTTTGACAGCTTTCAATAGAATTTTTGATTTCCTGTATATCTCTTTGAATCTGCTTTATGTATTCTGTTTGTTTCTCACAGTGTTCATTCAGGGATTCTATCTGTTTGCTTTGTTCCTGTAATTTTTTAGCTGTGTCTTCACTAGATCTGTTCACTATTTCTCTCACTACTTTTATCATTTCTTCTCTTACCTGGGCAATTATTTCTGATTTGAATTTCTCCATAGCTTCCCCTAGTTGCTTCTTTATTTCAGTTGATATGATTTCAATCATTTCAGGTGTATGGCTTCTATTTTCTTCTATGTACATGGCTCCTAGGCTTTCTTTGCATGGCCTAAGATTTGAGCCTGCCTTTTGGTCTTTCCTTTTGTTATTTTTCTTTATTTCCTTGGTTTGTGCAATGTTCCAAAACTTCCTCTGGGGTTGTGATGAATCACTTGCACCCTCAGCTCCTGGAGCAGTCTCAGCTCCCCTGCAGGCTCTTGGCTCCCTAAATTGAGAGGCAGAAGCTGGGCATGGAGAACTGGGGCCAGTGGAACCCCAGGGGCACAATCCCCTGTCCAAGGGGGGTGGATATGAACTCAAACACTGGCAGTGCTGGTCTTAAGCTCTCCCCAGGCTGGCCCAATCGAGCCTAGAGTCCTTCTGCACAGTCTTGGCCTCCTGAACTGAAAGAAGACCACTGGGTGTGGTGGACTGAGGCCATTGAATCTGCTGGGCCCAGTCCAGTGTCCCCAGTAGCTCCAGAAATTCAAATGCCAGGAGCACAGGTCTCCAACTCTCCCCAGGGAACCGGGACTCACCTCAGGCAATCCCCAACTCCCCTGCAGGCTCTTGCCTCCCTTAATTGAGAGATGGAAGCTGGATGGAATGTCTCATTTCTTTGAGTTCTTTATTTATTCTACATATTAGTCCTTTGTTGGCAAACTTTTTCCCATTCTGTTGCTTTTCTCTTCACTCTTGGTCATCTTTGCTGTGCAAGAGCTTTTCAGCTTGATGTAATCCTATTTGTTAGTTCTTCATTATGATTTCTTTGAAATGATGGTTTTGTTCAGTCTTTGCCTTGATCTACATCTTCAAGAGTTTTACTTAATTTGCCTTCCAGAAGATTAAGTGTTTCTGGTCCAAATGCTTAAATTTTGATCCATTTTGATTTTAATTTAGTGCAAGTCGAGATATGAGTCTAGTTTCATATATCTGAGATAGGATAGTGAGTTTTTCCATCACTATTTGTTAAAGAGGCTATCTTTTGTCAAGTGAAGGATTTGACTGCTTTGTGAAAAATAACATAGTGAGGTGTGCCTGAAGTTGTTTCTGTATCTTTTACTCTGTTCCATTGATCGATGTGTGTGTGTGTCTGTGTGTGTGTGTGTGTGTGTATGTGTGTGTGTGTGTGTGTTGTATACTGAAAATATGATGCTGTTTTTATCACTTTAGCTTTATAACTTGGCATCAGGGTTTTGCCTGCCATCCTGCTCTTGTTATCTACCAATGTGTTTGGTATGCTAGGGTTCATCTGCTCCCCTATGAATTTTAGGATCACTTTCTCCAGTTCTGTAAGGAATGTTATGAAATTTTTAATTAGGCTTGCATTAAATCTATATAGTAATAATTTTGACACTGTGACCTTTTCAAGTAAATGGTTGTTCCTATCCAGGAATAGAAAATATCATTTCATTTTCTTATATTCTCTTTAATCTCCCTTTTCAGAGTAGTATTTTTTCACTGTAGAGATATTTCACTTCTTGGTTATGTTAATTCTTAAATATTTCATTTTTCTTGATGAAGTATTGTTTCCCTAATTTTTCTCTCAATGAATTTGTTACTGATATATGGAAACACTATTGATTTTTGAGTGTTGACCTTGATTCTTTCTACACTGCCAAATTTAGATATTAGTTCTAGTGAGCATTTTGGTGGAGTTTTTGGGGTCTTCTATGTAGAGGATTATGTAATCAACAAACAATGATAATTTAGCTTGTTCCTTTATAATCTATATATATTTATTTTTTTATCTTGTCTTATTGCTGTACCTTATGAACTATATTAAGCAGCAATAGTGATAACAGATATCCTAACTTTATGACTGATTTTTGAGGAAAAGCTTTCAGCTTCTTTTCATGTTAGAAGTTGATTAGTCATAAATGGCTTTTATCAGGTTGAAATAAAGACCTTCTATTCCTATTTCCTTTAGTAGTTTTAACATTAACACATACTGGATTTTGTCAAATGCATTTTTCTGCATAGATTGTGATGATCTTGTAATTTTTGTTCTTACTTCTTTTTATGTGTTATATGATATTTATTATCTGCATATGTTGAACTTTCCTGCATCTCTGGAATGAATCTTATTTGTGATGTATGATCACTTTGATTATTTGTTGCATTGTTTTCAAGTATCTTATTTCAGACTTTGCATTTGTGTTCACTAAAGAGATTGACCTCTACTTCTCTTTTCTGGTTGGATTCTTTTCTGAATTTGGTCAGAGTAGCACTTCCTTCCAGGATATAATTTGAGAGTACTGCTTCTCTTACTTTTGTAAACTTTATTTAAAGGCTGTATTGATTGTTGTATGTGATCTCTGAAATCTCTACTCTTTACCCTGAGGCAGCTAGTAATTTGGCATAGAGGTCTGTTAATGCTTGGAAAAACAAACAGGCATGTCCTCCTTTATTTTGACTGGCTCTGTTATTGCCACTACCGTGCTTAGTCAGAGTATTTGAAATTCTGCCTTAGTATTCATTTATCGCTTCATGTGAGTTTGAAAATCAGCTCAGTTTGAAGTCTAGGAATCTCTCAGGTCTTTTGTAAGCATAACTTCTTGCCTATTTATGTGTCTAGTTTTTCAGTTTCTATTCTATAGGCAAAAATTTTTCAAAGCTTTTATTTTCCAAAGTAATCCCCTGTCAAGTTCTCCCAACCCAGGCTTTCAGAATATCTCTAATATTTTTCTCTAGGTGACTGTGACTTATTCATTTGTATTTTAGTATTTATGAGGAATACCCTATTCTTTAGATACTTTAGCTTTTCTTTCTGGGATAAAGTTTAAAATAAGGAAAAATAAAGGTAAGTGCATTGCATAAGTCCTTCAGGGAACTGCCAAGCAATTTACAACAGAAAATCACAATTTGGAGAGGACATAGTATGTTTAGGCATTTCTGGAATGCAGTCATCCTGCTGGGGAAATGGACTTTCAAGGTCATAGTAAAGATGATGAGGAAGAGGAACTGGGGAAGGTTATATTAGCATATAACAAAACATGCCCACCAGGTTTGAATGGATAGTTTACTGATTCAGTATTTACTTGGTTGTGTAAAACACCAATTGTTTTCCAAAATTTTGAAACAGTTTATTTTAACAGCTTTTGTTCATGTGTGTGTGTGTGTGTGTGTGTGTAGGAGTGTGTCAGCTTTTCAGAAGTTCAAGAACTGAGAATTCCCAACTCTGTTCCCTCCTCTCCTCTCCTCTCCTCTCCTCTCCTCTCCTCTCCTCTCCTCTTCTCTTCTCTTCTCTTCTCTTCTCTTCTCTTCTCACTGGTGACTCCCTAATTCTTCCTTCTCATCTCTCTGGAAGTGTAAGTCATATTTGAGTTATTCTCCACATTCCTCTTTCAGTCTTTCATCTTTAGCAATATTGAAATGTGCACAGATATGAATTTAAGCATAACATTTCTTTTCACCAAGTTGATGTACTACAAATTACACCTTAACTCTTTTCTATTCTTTTCTTTTTTTCTCTTCTTTTCTTTTGTATGGTGCTTGTGCTGATGAGCTAACTATCCAGCCCCATTCTTTTATTTTTTTTTTCTCTTAGACAATTACACCATTTCCATTTATTTCCCTATATCATATACTGGTATGAGCCTGGTAATTCTGAACTCTGTCATGAGCATCTTACTCTTATGTTTTACCCTATAACTTTGTGCTTTCTTCAGTACTGCATTCCTTAATTTTTCTTTCTTTCTTCACAGAAAGATCCCTCAAGTATATACTGGATGTTAAGTATTATGTTACACTTAAGAGATGCAATGATAAAACCAGCCTCCCCTGTAGTTTATAGCCTAGTGTAAAATCTAACACATACTTTAAGTGTATTAAGTAAAATTTGAGTCACAATGAATTAAACGTTATTTGACAACACTTAAGGACAAACATAATAGAAACTAAAGATAAATAAATAAACAAATGACAATTTAATGAGAGGATATTATTAGAGCTAAGATCATAAAGAAAAAAGGATTTGGTCAGAAGAAATAGACACAGACAATAGCAAACACATAGACTGTCATGTTGTCATTAAAGTATTTTTTCACAAAGTGACATAATAAATGGAGAGGCAATAGCTACAGCTGGAGATGTTAATAAAGAAACTGGTTAATGATTTCATTGCCACCAAGTTTGTAGATTTGCATGATTTTACTCAAGCTATCTAAGTAAACTAAATTATTTCTTCAAGTCTATAACACGGTACATTCCACATACATTCATGTCAGTATTTATAAGCAACTATATATACATTTATATTTATTAGGTAGAGGGATTCCTGGGGAGAAGTATCTTGAATTTTATTCTGGATTTCAATTCTCAGAAAATTCTATGGCAGAGAATACTTCTTCAATAAAGTTTTGTTGAATTTAATATTCTGCATATATTTTAATATATGCATACTTTGGTAAGATTATAACATTGATTCAATAATTTGTCAGTTGCATCACTCACAAAACAGACTCAACTTGTAAAAACCTGAAATTATTATTTTCCCAGTCCTGAATAATCCATATCATCTAACTTATACATATACACAGGTATAATAACTATGATTCTTTCTGTTATACAGTCTTTAAGAATCTAAGTCAGTACTGACTTTTCAAAATGATCCGCATCTGATCAATGTCTAACTGCTGCTTAGACTTCTAGAACCTATACGTTGTTATTCTTTCTGTCCTGTAATGTTTAACTTTATTGCTTACTGAAAACAACTAATAACCTTAAATGTTGAGAGTGGTTAATACAAGAAAAGATGTCACTTAAAAATACAAATTAAATATATGGTAAGAAAAATAATTATACTAGAACTTTAATTCAGGACAAAGAGTTGAAATTTTTTATGTAAGTGGAACAAAAATAAAAGAAATAAATTATATGTCAAACCAGAAAAAATTGTGACAATTGAATGGGTGATATGGTTTTACAATATTTGAACTATGAAAAATGTCTTTTTGAGTTTCTTATGCCTTGTGTCAGTTGGGTACTTTTCTAAAAATAGATCAGAGGCAAAAAGATAATGGATTATTATTTTTAAATTGTTTGTCTTAAATTTCCTTCATGCATTCATTTACTAGGAATACCAGAAACTTTGCATTGAATTGTACCCTTAGTCAATTTTTTAATTTTTATTTTTAATTTTGAGACAGGGTTTCACATTTTAGTAAAACAATAATATGCCTACAAAATGAAAATGTGTATATTTGTTTTTAGGTTGCTAAATTCGTAGCAATTCACATTTTTACACATTTTTCTTAATTATTAATATTGAATGATTTATTACACTGATCTTTTTTACTCACTGGTCACAAGTAGGATGGGAATTGGTTGCCTAATAATCTAACAAAATATATCCCTTATAACAGCACCAAAAAAACCTCAACCAAACTGTTATTTTTCCACACACTTTTACAATATGAAATTCTGTCATGTAAATACTTGAAAATTTACTTAAATTTTTGTTTCACAAACACAAGTCACTAATTCCATCACATAAATAGAGGATAACATAGATTTTCACCATCACTTAAGGCTTGATTCAATATAATATGTTGTGGAAACACTGACTGAATATGTAAAAAGTCTAGTTCTGCAATACTAGGAAGCTCAATAAATCTTCAAGTGAGTGAAGAAAAGCACAATTTATTATACTGTTATTGGATATTTTCCCCAGCTAATACATATAATTGATCATTATGTTGAAATTGAAAATATATAGTACTAATTCAATGCTTTTGAAAAGCTTTGGGGTGTAATAATCTAAAATTAATTAGCCTTTTAAGTGTATACATGTCATATTCTAAATTTTTTTAATGTTAAATTGTGTGGATAAAATACATGAGCATCTAGTGTTGCTCCTCTGTTATACTGGTTTTGTTGCCGTATTTAAATAACATATTTTCCACCGTGTCCACACGAGTTCAGTGATTAGAGTGTGCTGCATTTTAGCACTCTCTAACTGAGACTTTAGTCTCAGCTACCTTTGAGGTTATTGGCATCAACCTGTCATTTAAGCCCAACAATGGCTCGCCATTATTTACAAATGCACCCTCCTCCTTTTACTTGGCTGTTTCATCCATTCCTTTCTCATCTGCTCCAGTAGCTTATTACTGATTCACTAAAAGGACTTCCTGCAGTGTATACAGTCCATTATCCAGCTATGAAAATGAAGTCTTCTCCACTTGCATCCAAGCTAACCCATAAAATGTGTGACTGTCAACGGTTCACGATTTTCACATCTTGGATGATATAAATTGGTATTGTGGAAGGCCCAACTTAGGAGTCTGACAAGGAGTCTGACAAGGAGTCAGAGAGGTTTCTGACAAAGGCCAGGTATGTAACTTTGAGTGAAATGGCCTTCCCTGGACAGACTTTCTAGACCTATAAAATGGGAAAACATGAGCAAACAACCTCAAGATTTGTCCTAACTCAACTTACGTGCTTCTTAACGACAGGCTTCAGCAATGCATGAAGCGTAGCTAAACTGAATGAGTGTGTATGTTTATATAGTCTGATCTAGCAGGTTTTGGGAGGAGGGCTAGCATGAGTGCCCTATCTTGTTCTCAGAAAACACCCTGTGTGGCAATAGAATAAAGAGCAAAGTGGCAGTGGAGAAATATGGAGTGTATGGGAAAAGGCAAATTGGATTTCAGTATCAATGCTTAAAATTTTATTGACTTTGTCCGACTATTTAGGATGTTTTAAACTTAGCTTTATTATCTGTAATGTGGCTCGAAATATATGACTTCACAGAACTGCTTGACAAGAATCAAAATAGTACATGTAAAACTCCACTTGATTTTAGACAGATAAAAAGATAATATTAGACAATAACATTCCATTGATATTTTATAGCAGCCTTGAATGTGTAAACAGACACAATACATATAGGTGGCAGTGTGTGTTTAGTTAGGTGTCAGTTTTTTCATTCTTTAAAATCATTAAATCAAAGTTCTGCTTTGTAGGATTTGAGAGAGATCAAACATCTTGCCTCATTCTCTTGTCTGAGATTTTTTAAAAAATATTTTAAGGAATTCAGTACTCAAGAACTAATTTAAACTATTGCCACATTTGAACGTATTATTGTGTCCTTAACTTCACAATATGCATATGCTCCATGCCTGCTTGGATATTCTGATTTTGCAACACATAGAAATATTAATAAGTAGAATTGGAAAGTAGAAGAAAAGTATACACATGGTAATACTTTAATTTTGTATTATGGTATCTCTTTAAATATCAGCAAAGCATTCCAGATTCTGACGACTGAAATAATACTAGGCATGATAAATTGAGGACAACTATAATTTTAAACTAATTAATATGTCACTCTAAAGTACCTATTCATTTATTTTAAACTAAAGCCTATCTTTTCTTAAAAAGGTTTTAAAAAGATAGTTTTTATGTGCACTGCAGTTATAACCGGTCATGGCTGGATTACCTCAATGCATAGTCAATTAGTTTCTCGTTTGTTTTCATGTATCAGCACCCTGAGAAAGAAAAAAATAGTGGACATCACCATAAAAATGTCTGGTGGGAAGTCATATTTGACATGAAATTAAATGAGTTTCAAACAGTAAGAATTATACATGCTAAATATTAATGAGATCAGCCAGGCATGGTGGCACATGCCTGTAATTCCAGCACTTGGGAGGCTGAGACAGAAGGATCGTTCGAAGTTCGAGACCAGCCTGGGCTACAAAGTGAGCTCAAGGCCAGCCTGAACTACACAGTGACACCCTGTCTCAAAAAGACAAAATAATATTAATGAAAGACTTGATTTTGGCAGAGATATTACACCGATGGACCAACACAAAATTGAATAGCTCATGCTATGGTTTTCCATCATAAAACCAACCTATGTGCTGTTTGGTTGTAAGATATGAGCTCCTGAGAAATCAAGAGAAATGATAGCTTAATTCCCAAAGAGGACTATTTTCAAAAAGTAAGATATTCATAGCAACCCTTCATAAGAGGCCAGTCAATCCAAGTTAGTAATATAAGGCAATGCCTTCTGCTTTCATCCATGTAAGGAAAGTAACCTGATGTTAACCAACCTGTTTTTTGCACTATGCTATTTCTTTGTTCCTGTTCCTGCTACCTTAAAAACACCAACTGTTTAACCATAGCTGGTGGAACACATGTCTCTTTTGTCGATTGGATGCTACCAGAGAATATGAATTACTAAAACCCAAAATAATATTTTAAAAACTAAATTTCATGGATTTTTAATTCTTTGACACCAGGGAAAAGAACCCAAGTTAGGAGTGTACAAATGCATATTTCTCCTTTTTTAAAAATCTGCATTTCTTATAGTTCATTTAGTAGGTACACACAAAAATGTAAGGCTCTATATTTTCATGAAGACTGCATGTGATTCATTTTAAGACTCATGGGTAACTCTTAAATTAGATATTAAAAATATGCTCAAAATAATTGTTTTAGGGGGTCTCAAGTAATATCACAAAATAAGAAAATATATAAAGTCTGGAATAATGAATCAATCATTAAATTGTCAAGGAAAATACTTGAGTATAATTCTTCAATAACAAGCCCAAATTAGTTGAATCCAGTGTTTTACATTAGAAACTTTCCACTGATATCCAAGCTATTTATTCCATTCCACTTTTAAGCTAACCATCATGATATTTATAAACAAAACAAACTTCAAAGTTGCAAACAATTTATTCCAGCTTCATGCAGTGGCAATAGACATACTCATTCTTGCAAAACTATTTATGAGTGCTTACCAGGGCTTGGAAAACTGATTTATGCTAAGATGTGACAGTTATTTGCACTGGCTCTTCATTCAGTAATATTTTCTGGATTAATAAGTATTAAACAAAACTTTCCATGACAGTCATGCAAGGATCTTGATAAAATTCTGATTGGGTGAGTGCTGAGAGTTTGTATTTCCAGTCGTATGGATGACACTGGTTTCAGGCCATATTTTGACTACTGTATGTTAAAGAATTAAAATGTCTGATTCAGGAGTTATTGATGTATGATGCAAAAATCAGTGTAGTTAAACATATATTCACTGTGAGGGTTGACTTATTTGGTACGGCAAGTCTTAAAATTATTTTGCCAGCAATAGTGCTCACTGGCACTCTGAAAGAATAAATGGTACCACAGCCATAATTTTATGTTAGATCCATTTAACCAAAGTGCTTTTTAATTCTAAATATACTCAGTAATATTTGTAGAATATATGCGATAAATACTAGTAATTTTGATGGTTACATAGCACATACTGCATAATTTCTAAAATTTCGTATACGACTACCTGCACTAAATAGGGAAAAATTGCATGATTTTTTCTCAAGATGCCCATTGTTGCATGTGGATTGGCAGGACTCACACTCACAACACTTAACAAAAGTTTTCTCAACCATGTGTGAATTGGTGTCTTTATTTGCATTTTCACTTTCAGTAAAAGTTAATTTCAAATGTAAAGAAGTTTGACTTACCTAAGTCTGTCTTTGAAGATTGATGTGTTTGTAATATTTAAGTAAATTTTAGTTTACATTTTTTTTTAAATTCCTGATTTCTGGTTAACGTGAAAAGAAAAGGAGAAAATAAAAATAAATAAATAAAATTCTTCAGAAATAGATTTGTGTCACAAGTGGTTGGGAAAATAAAAACAAAAGATCAAGCAATGCTCACATGCAAATTCAGCACAGCAGAATTTCCCTGGGGTGTAGCGACAGAAAGGAGCATGACGGGTTGCAGCTTGGTGATTACTGAGTTCTTTAATTGCTAAGAAAGTTGTAGCTAAGCCGAACCCAGCCCTTTCCTAAGGGCTGACTGAGAAGGTTTTAGGGAGTGCGCTATTTTGTAAGTAACCACAGTCATTATTAGCAACACTGTGGAAAAAATTCTTAGGTAATTTAAAAGTAAAGATCATATATGAACACCATTTTTATTATAGCCTTTTTTTTTTTTTTGTACCGGGAATCGAATTCACGACCTCACACTTGCCAGGCAGGTGCTTGTGTCGCTCAGCTAAATCCAAGCAGCCTTTTTAATCACTTTATCATATTTGATGTATCTTGTCTCTCTGTCTTCTGTCTCTCTCTCTGTCTCTGTCTGCCTCTCTATGTCTCTCTCTCTGTCTCTCTATCTCTCTGTCTCTCTCTGTTTCTGTCTCTCTCTGTCCCTTCTCTCTCTCTGTCTCTCTTTGCCTCTGTCTGTCTGTCTCTGTCTCTCTGTCTCCCTCTCTGTCTCTCTTTCTCTGCCTCTCTATCTCTCTGTCTCTCTCTGTGTCTCTCTCTGTCTCTGTCTCTCTCTGTCTTTCTGTGTCCCTTCTCTCTCTGTCTCTCTCTCTGCCTCTGTCTCTCTGTCTCTGTCTGTCTGTCTCTCTCTGAGTACCAGGAATTGAATTGAACTCAGGACCTCACGCTTGCCAGGCAAGCACTGTACCCCTGAGATAAATCCCCAGCCCAGAATCTTTGTTATTGAGGTTATTTATGTCTTTCATATCTAGAAGGCTTGAAATCACCCCTGATGAAAGTATTTTCCTCCATAGTAATTGGCAACACTCACTGTACATTACACACCTACCTTCTTTGCTCCAGAGCCAGGTGTTAAATAGTTACACGCACACTGTTTGCCTGGTATCACACTTTGGAAGAACTCTTACACTGGCCTTAACCTGGTATTATCCAGAGCTGGGATATGAGCCAGCAGAGCCTTAAATACAAGTTTTGTCCAGTTCGCTAGTTTGAGTTTCGCCATTAGAGGGAGTACCAGCAGCTTTCTTGATGATGAGGGCTACCGCTAAACTTTCCTGTGGACTGGGTCAACCACAGAAGGCACTTGCCAGGACTGTGGGGTTTTGCATTAACCAATCACTTTTAGAAAAACAGATTTCACTGGCCATCCTCCAGAACTTAGTATTTATTATCCAACTACTTCTTTTTTCTTTTTGCATCATTAGGGAACGATTCCCGGGCTTTGCACTTGCTAAACACGTGCTCTACCACCACTTCTTGCTAGTGGTTTTTAAAAATATTTTATTTTCAGAGTTGGTTTTGAGCAATTACCTAGGCTGTCCCTGCACTTGCAATCGCCCTGCTTAGCTTTCTGAGTAGTGGGGAATGCAGGTGTACACCACCACATCTGGCTATCTGTCCTCTAAAAAAAACATGCTTTTAGCCAAATAAGTAATATTTGCTATATATAAGTACAGCAGTGATAAGGATCGTTTTTCAAAACTGCACCTAACTCAATTTAAGATGAGAAATATCTCATTGGAAATTCAAAGTTCAGTGAATTACATAAATTTTTAGAATAATTTTTGACTTTGACTTTTATGTTGAATTGTTCTTGTGTACTATATAGATAAAAGGAAATGCATACTACTACATAATATTTTTATCACTTCACATGTGTTTTAATCTTTGTTTTATTGACACAATAGAACTCTTTGCCTGTCTGGAATAATTATAATGAACTTTTAATATACCTTCCCAGTTTATCATGCTGCAAATCCATAGTTTATTAATAATCCTATATGATCAATCTTAATCAGTTACATGAAGTTTGGTACAGTGTACAAGAAGAAAAGTCTCATTTGTTTAAAATTCATAGCCTGTAATACTTTGGTACGTGTTTTCATACATGAACATTTTGATATCTCTGAACAAAAGAAATTATTCTGAAATTCACAGGACCATACCCTGCACTACTGTATGGAAACTGATATCACCCCAAACACCATCTTATATCTAAGAAACAATAGCATATGACAGGAATATGAAATATAATTATAATATTTATCAGTTTTTATCAAGTTGGAAAGTATTTTAAAGTGACTAATATTTGAATAGCATCTTATCTAAAGTTGAGAACATTTTCCTTTGATTCAGGAAATCAAATTTCAACTCTACGTACATTTCATTTGTGCAAACTAGATTAAGTATCTGCTATTCTGCAGTTTATTCAGAGAGATTCAAAATTCCATGCAACAAGAATGTTGATTTTCTCATATTTTTGCTAGTATATACTTGCAGGGAAATGGTATTTTACAAAACACAAAAAAAGAAAGTCTATAAAAGTACCAATATATATTTCTAATGCAAGTCGAATGGCATGTACCTTGACATTTGTTAGACATGTTGAGTAATAATTCATAACGGGAAATATTTTTAATACTATGGCAACTACATAAAAGAATGATGTGGAAGTGAAGGAAAAACAGTAGAAGGAAGTGGAAGATACAGAAAAAGGAATAAAATAGACTGGTTAAAGAACATAAAAAGTCTAACCATACTCTGAAGTCACTGACTTCTAATCATTCCATAGGCATCTGACAGGAGGCCTACTTTCTTCTCAGAAGAGCGGCCATGTTAGAGGCTGGAGTGGGCTTTGGCATGTGGAGGAAGGAGGATACTTCCCTACTATTGATTATCTTTATTTATATCACATATTTTTGTGACTTCGGACACATTTTCAACTTTATGTCTTCTGCATAGTATGGAAATTTAAGTAAAATAAGATCTAAAAATATGTGAGACCACATACCATGTAATTGGCATGTGTCATGTTAATATTAGCTGTCATTAATAATAAAACAACTATTTCTGATTTAATAAGAGTATCAAGATTTATAACATGCAAAATAAGGCCTGATCTTATCTTTTCCTGTTGTCTGGTCTGGGCCATGAATATCCAGTTTTCCGTTGTCATTTCTAAAGTGCTAAATTACTAATAGATTTGAAAAGACATGTAAAACTATGCTGTAAATGACTTCTAAAATTCTCATATTGCTCAACTAATGCAGGTAGATAAAATTATAGTGGTTAGTACTGGTTTTTATATCTCTTAGAGGCCAAATTGCTAATTTTTTAATGAAAATTAAATTTTAGTAGAATAAAATAAACAATGTAAAAAGACTCATATTCTTAAGGAACACTGTGGTGGTTTCTTCCTTTGTATCAAAGAAATTTGGAGTTCCAGAAACCTGGCTGAAATAGACTCTTGTTTGGGACCAACAATCTGTATGATTTTCAGTGAGAACAATGAAATCCCCGCTCTAAAGTTATCATTTCCAGGACTCACAGAGACAAGGTTGGAACTCAGGGTGTCTACCTTTGAGTCGCAATACCTCTTCTACTGCATTGAGATGTTTCTGATATTTAGCACATAGATTAGCTGTCAAACACTACAAAGTGGTTTTTTTTTTTTTTTGTCTTATTTGTATTAAAACAGTCATGATGTGGTTTGGAAGGAAACAGCCAACATAAGGTGGAATCATCTGTGAAAAGACAGAGGTCATTATTGGCTATTTCTATGAGGTGGTTTGAAAAGAGGAGGGGGAAGTGTCACACTCTGCATGGGTCTTTGAAGTTTTTCAGGCTAACACTCCATTAGCAATGACAAGCTGCCATCTGTTAGTGAACTCTTCCAGAAGAGAGCGAAAGCTACCCAAGAACATTTTGCTACAGTGAACTGGTTCTCCAAATCCAGCCCTTGGTTTTGTGAGATGCGCCAACAGACCTCCACGGTCACCAGGAAACTTTCTCCGTGAACTAAGTAAGTGTCAAGGGATAAATTATGCATATTTCTACATTATAAGCTACTACTTGAAAATGCTATTGATTTTTCTACTCGTAAGATAGCATATTTAAATTACATGTTACTAACTTTGCCTGAAATTTTGTTCAGCAAAATAACTTTTTGATTATTCTGTAGCAAGCTGTATATTTTGTAGGAAGTGGTATGAAGTTGTATCCAGAAAAAAAATGAAACTGACCAGTTTATGCATTCACCTTAAATTGCTCTTGCAGATTTCCTGGTAAAGATGGGGAAAATACTGAGCACTAAATCTTGAGTACTGCTCCATTTCATGCATGCTAAATTTGAGAAATGTCAAAGAATGAAATATTTTTACCTCAGGATATTGACAGTTTTAATATTTGAAATTCTTTTAAAAAATGATGTGTTCATTTGTTTGCATGTGTTTTTAAGAAATGTAATGAAGTTCATATGATATTTATACTTTCTATTTCAAAATAGAAAAAATTACAAGGTATTTATAGAAGTAGGCAATATTAAGTGTTTACCTATTTTAAAAATACATTTCATATAAAAGAGTAATACTGCTATGCAACAAGGTTAGTAATATTACAAAAATGTAATCATGAACAATGATGGTACTAAGTTTTAACTGTACTCCTGGAAAATATAGAATATTAAGAAATTTTCTTGCCATTTTGGGTTCTGAGAACCACTCTAATGAGAAGATGTGTTTTCCTCATGTGTTTTGGATCATTCTAAATGTTCCCCCTTGTTGGCCTCTTTGCATCATAAATCAGGTGAATCACTAGTTCACACTGATAAGTTTTTTAAAAGTTTATTAACTAAACTATGTTTAAAATTCTGTCATAGGCAGCTAAATTAAAAATTTTGCAGTCAGGCAGGGCTGTACCCTCAAAGGGCCAGTGCAGAAGGCGAGATACCTTGCAACTTTGGGGAGATGGTACCTCCCACGAGGGCCAGATCTCAAGACAGAAGATGAAACAAATGCACCCATACCCCTTCCTAAGGATAAGCATCAGGGCCTGACATTCTAAACAGGTTAGGAAGAGCCACTAACCCAACACCCTGTATGAAGAACCTCTGTTCTGTATTTTTGCTATGTGACTTGCTTCCCCATTTGATCCCAATTTAATCAATTTTACTGAGCAGTTATACTCTTAATCTGCTTGGTTGACTGTAGCTTTGTCCCACTGCATGCCCATCTTGTGATTTCCCATTTTCCCTTGGACCCTCCTCTCCTTGCGGTTTTGCATTATGAAAAACCTTAGAAAAGTCAGGGTCCTAGGTGACCAGCTTGGGAACTCTTCTGTCTCTCAGACAGAGAAGCTTTCTTTTTGCAATAGATGCATTCTGCTCTTAACCTCTGTTGTTTTTGAAATTCATTCTTTGATATTAGAGGGCACAAATACCAGAATTGGACATCTAGCAGGTTGGGAGTTTTTTGCCCTATGTCAGTTCTCTCCTTTTCCCATCTTGCTGGTCATATGACCCTTCTATTTTAATGATGTTCAATTTCTCTGAACCCGGCCACCTCAACCTGCCCCACATCCATAACAGTCTGGGTTCAGATTAAGACATTTTGTGACATAGTGTGAACACTCCACCCTATTGTCTCACTTCCTCGGGCCCTCTCCTTTGTTTTCTAGTTTTGTTTTCTACTCCTAAGATAGATACTTTGTACAAGACTCTTCAGAGGCAGATCACAAGAGCTCTTTCTCTATGTCGACAAAGAAACACCTCCAACGCTACAATTCGTCCCTGCTTTCTTATAAGAGTTTTTTCCCCATGTGTATTTTTCATAGTGTGGCAGTGCAGTACATAATGGTTGCCTTCCTCTCGGGTATTTGGCACATGTACATGACATGTCTTATTTCTTTTGAAATATGACTTTTCAACAACACCTCTCTTTCCCTAATTCTGAATTAGCGTTTTATTTGGTTAAAATCAGTGAAGGTGAGCCACTTGTACATTGCTATTGACAGTGACACTTTGACGTTACTGTCAACTATTTATTATCACTAACTTTCACTCCCCAAATCTAGAAAAACTGTTAGCCAAGTTTGCATTCAAAGTTTAATTGTTTTTACCTTTCATTTATGACCCAAAGTTAATTTCTTTTTGTGTGTGACTAGTTTGAGCTTCTTTATGATGAACCATAATGTTTTAACTGTGATCAACAAAATTTTCACTATTAACCAACATTTATAGTGAATAAGACAGTAAAACATTTTCTAGTGTGAATTATAGCAAAAGATGCACCTTGCATGTTTTTACAATCACATAATTTTTCACAAAACTCTCATAAACACAGGAAAATATGTACATAATAGCATGCATTCAGATTAATCTGAAAGAATACATGGTAAGTTCTCCTTACCTTTGTTGAATTAGAAATTGCATATGAGCAAAATATTTTCCCTTCAAAATAACAATCAGTTGTAAGGATAGTATTGTGAAAAAAGAAATGTTTCATGACACTTGTGCATTGGAACCCAGTGATAGAGCTCACTATTTAATTTTTATACAACATTAATTAATAAAAAAAGAATATGTTTAATGATAAGCCATTTTGAAAAAGTGTGATTCATTTTTCAAAAGCTATGCAGTATGGTTCTGCTTTTCAAGGCTTATCTGATTTGTTTGTGCTTGCTTCCACAATTTTTCATGGTCAAATTGAGTTTTAAACTATTCTCTAAGGTAGTTTGTTATGTCACAATATTGATATTGTTATGGAATTGAATGAGAAGATGCTAAATTTTAATATCAAAATCACAGGTGGAATTAAGAATGGTCAGACCAAGGACCAACTCTCATGTGCTATGAATGTGACATATATATATCACTTGCTAGAAATAGCCACTTACTAGAAATCAGCACTGTTCTGTGAATTAACTGAGAAACAGTGGTTCAAACATAAAACTACAGTACATCGTAATCAGTAGGTTTAACTCCCTAGTTTCTCACATGTAGAATTTTGGACATGTTATTAAAGAAAGAAAAAAACTGGATATTGTAAAAGAGGCATTCCTTACGCGCCTGAATTACCAGGAGGCCTAGGGACCAGGAAGAAGGTCCCTACCACAGACTGATGCAATTCCCCGTACCTTACAAATGCCGGTGTCTTTTTAAGATTTTCTCACCATCTGCACACTACCTGCTTCAATAGCCTGCTTAGTTTAGCTGCTGCTCCTGCTGCTCAGTGCTTGTCCCTAAATCCTGCCCAAACAGGCGTGTTCAACTGAACTCCTGTGTAGGTTGCCACTTCAATTCATAGGGTTCCACTCTGCAGTTCCACTTTTCCAGGTTCCTATTCCTGTCGTCTAAGGTGTTACTGTATTTGTTTTGTTTTTATTTTGGAGAACTTTTTTGGAGAAACTAACCTTATTTCTTCTGACCCCTTTATGAAGTTGATTAGTAAGCAATTTGCACACTAAGTACACTTTTTTAGGGATGCTACTTTGCTTAGCATCTTGTAGATTCCCATATCATCATATTTTAACCAGTTCCTTGCTGGACTGGAATGCTGACCAGTATTTGTTTTCATTTCCCTCATTATCCTATGAAATGGTTTATATACTGCTTGATTGAGTTTCAAGTTCTAAAATTTGAATCTTTACTTCATATATATTGTGTAATTGCAACACTATCTTTTCTGAAATCATATTGAGAAATTCATCACTGTTAAATAATTACAAAAATGCATATCCTTAAAGCAAACTATAATTTCTATCCATATTATGTTTTTGAGTATGCAAGTGGTTTTCCCTTATGACTAGAAATATGGAAAACAATTAGTCATAATTTAAAACTTATTCTAATTATTAAAAATAATCATTGAAACCATTGACCATATATTGTGGTTTCTAGTTAATCTATGATTATTGAGCTGAGATACTTTTTGATTGGGATGCTGTCATAAAATTTATAAATTTGATTTATTATAGGAAATATCTTTCCTAAAATAAAATCATCAAATAGTTGTATTTGTATATATCTACATAGAAATATATAATTATATGTTGAAATGTAGTTATTTCAGCATTCGTTTAATCCACTCTGTGTTCAAAGCATTCACATAGGAATTTGGGATCTTACTTTAGATAATGCCAAATTTTCATGGTGGTCTTTCATTCTGTTTATTTAAAAATTCTGGTCCCTTTCTCCCTGCCTTTGTAATGGCTCACATCTTGCCTTAGGCCAAAAAGCATACAGAGCAGTCTCTCACAAAGCAAGACCAGGTCGGTTTCACAGTCAGCTCGGCAGGAAGGTCTGTATGAAGTGTAACTGTATCTTCTTCCCCCAGAGTCCTCTCTAAGCCATCTTTGCTAATGAGCTCAGTTTTCACCAGCATGCAGAATGCTCTGCTGCTGTTTCATATTGTTGGCTCCTTTGTTAACTTTTAAGTCCCTGTAAACTCTTTTCTTTAAAATGTTTTGACATTTTCTGTGATGATGAGAATTTTCCATAATCAATAAACAACACGATTTAACAACCCCACTTTCAGATTTTATATTTCATGGATTTTTTTTTCTCTTGGTAACTATATCAGACTGGGAAGATTCTTTATTTTACTGTAATTCACTTACAAGGAAGTATTCCTGAAAAAATTATGAAATTCTATTTGCTTTTATAAATAAATTCTCATAGTTTAGCATATCTTGAAGTTTTCTCAGTGCATTTACATCAACCATTCTTGTTACTGTTTTAAATATTCATTTCTATAGCAATGGATGAGTTGATTATTTTTAATGACTTTCCACTTTAGATACTTTATTTTAAAAATTTATATTGGTATGCTACTTTAGTATTTGAATCACAATTGTTTATATTTCATTCATTCATTTAATGGATGCTTATTGTCTTATGTCCTCTGTGAGAGCATTTATTGGCCCAGTGGAAATCACACAGAACGAAAGACACCTATCCTTTCCTCTTCCCTGCAGTTTACATGCTTAGGGTTAAACTCTGAAGACCAGAATAAGCACGTTAACTACTAAAATATAGCTGACCTCTATTCATGGGTTCAGACAACTGCAAACTAAAAATAAGTGAGAAAAAAATTTCTGCACTGAACATGTACAGATTTTTTCTTGCTATTGTCCCCCAAATAATAGTGTATAACAACTATCCGCTTGGTGTTCACAGAAATAATTTAGTCTGATTTAAAGGATGCAAGAGGATTTGTACAGATTATATGCAAATACAGTGCCATTTTATGTAGCAGACTCAAGCATCCACAGATTTTGTGAAACATGGA
The DNA here is from genome assembly GCA_004027295.1 of Dolichotis patagonum. Classification (NCBI taxonomy): domain Eukaryota; kingdom Metazoa; phylum Chordata; class Mammalia; order Rodentia; family Caviidae; genus Dolichotis; species Dolichotis patagonum. Next base: position 2,162 of record PVJX010023455.1, on the reverse strand, counting down.
GGTTTCTGGAACCAATCTTCATGTACAATGATGGATGGCTCTTTAGAGAAAATTTAATAGTCAGAAATCATAAAGTGAAATAGAGCTTTTTGACCATTATTCAATTTTGAAATTTTGAAGAAATCACATTTAATTAAAATCAAAAGAGAATGAGGGATAAAAATGTAGATATATTAAAGTTAAACAATCTCATGAGAGTAAACAGAAAAGAAAAATGCATTGAGGCACAAGCATACTTGATATGCTCCCAAAACATGAGGGACAACGGTGTGGTTAGGTGGCGTGGTATAATGGAGTGAAGAAAGGCATTCTGGGAGACAGATCATTGGGAGGCATCTGTGGTTGTGAAGGTGAATACTGATGGCAGCTTTAGCAGAGCAGGAATGAAGCTAGTTGAATGGTAAATAACTGAGATGTGACAGAGAAATACTGTTTTATAAGGGCAATAATGAAAAACTGAGTAGAGAAGAATGAGAATTGAAACGTGTTCTAAATTCCATTTCCAAATCTCACTTTGCATTAAACAAATTTTTCTCTAGGTGATAGTATTTTAATATCTTCTACAGTATCCTGGAATTTCTGTCAAAGCAAATTCAAAGTTCAAAATCTTTCTATGACACTATTTATCTGCACTATTATAATTTTATTCAGTTTATATGCCAAATATTTTCCCTCCATTTCACTCTTTGGTAAGTTCACAATTACAATTAAATAGATTTTGGAGTAATTTCTCAAAAATACTACTTCTCAGCTCCTTTCTTTAGACTATTTCTGTAAATTAACCAAGAAAACATTGAATAGATAGACTGATAGATAGATGTTATAGGATTGACTTATATGACATAAAATTTTTGTCAAATCAAAATCATCCATAAACAAAAATTAAAAAAAACTACTCTGTGCTTAAATTCAGAAGCATCTATGATACCAGTTGGTGATGTTAAAGATAAAGATCCAAACTGTAATATGTTACATGTTTGTATATGTCTGTATCATCTGTTCTAAGTTGTAGTCTTCCAATCTTTACACTGATTATTATTTTTAAAACTTTCACTTAATTTATGCATGGCTATGAACTTTTGACAAAATCTCATATTTTCAAAGAAGACACATAATTTTTCCCACAATTCAATTTTTTCCATGTCTGTTATATGTGATATATATACAAACTATTGCTAATTCAATAAATATTTTCTTAATTTCTTATGAAACATTGGAACAATACTTCCTATGTATCTAAATACCTGGAGTTAAACCTTGAAAGTTTTCACAAGTATACTTAATTTCTACATCATATTTTCAATGACATCAATAATTAAGTATTGAAACCATTTAAAAATTATGCATTAGTTCAGTGAACCTCACATTATATTTTGTATTGGAATCACCTGTATGGCTTTTTCAAAGACAAAATGTTATACCCTCTTGGTTGTAACAACCTGAGACATTTAGAAGCTTAAATAAATGGTCTTAGTAAATTCTAAACCCTGAAGTGTGGAAGACCCATTCTAGGGTGGCTCATCTCCTGGCTGGTACAAAAGAGAAAGAGGAAGGACAGATGAGGTTCAGTCCTTTGGAGGAGCTCCAGTCTTCACCTTCAGCTTGGCTGTCCTCTCCTGACTTACAGTGCAAACTCTGGCTTTTGCCTTGGATCCTTCAGAATTCAGGCATAGATTCTTCAGCCTTTCTTTGCAGATCCATTGTAGCTAACTCCAGACCTTGGACTGAAACCTTGAGTCTCTGGTTTGCAGACACCCTCTTCATGCTTCTTCATCTGACTCTGTGGCTGTATTGAAGGCCAATTCTTATATTTCTTATACATCTGTATATCTTGATTTAAATCTGTTTTTACTGGTAAAATCCTGACAAATACGCCCCTCCTCCAGAGTCTGTGGTTCGACAGAGTGAAGCACAGAATTAGAAATTTATTTCTAATAAATTCTATTGTGTTGTGGCTCCCATAGCTTTTTCAAATAACAGGGGAATTTAATAACCTCTGAAACAGCATTAAGCAGTAGGAACTTTATAAGGTGATTAGGAAAATGTCTTCCTGAATAGACTTAGGCCAATTCCACAGATATAGTTTACTCATCAGAGGAGTTGGTTCTTGGAGGAAGGATGAGTTTGGCTACTTTTCCTTTGTCTTGCACACACATGCACGT
>PVJX010023454.1:0-29250 GCA_004027295.1 Dolichotis patagonum | reverse complement strand
TTCATGTGAATTCCCTGTATGTGACAATATGGACAACTATTTGGAAGAAAACAAGAGTCAATACGATAGAGAGTGAATATCTCCGATTGTCTAGTTTTGAAATTTATGTCTCTTACATTGCTTTCTTGTGATCTGCTTTGCTCTGTTTTGTTGTGTTTAATTTTACCCTTTTGATATAATTGCATGTATATTTGAGTGGGTAAGATGGATGACCATATTGCTGTTTTTGTCAGATCGTGGAGCATAACTGTTAACAGTCTCACTGTTTGAATGTCTACTTTACATGTTTTAACTTTGTAAATTGAACAACTATTTCCAAGAAGTCAGCATGTAATTTGTCAAGCAATAATTTCTTAGGTTTTTTTGTTGTTGTTCTTTTCCTTTTTTCCTTGGAACACTGTATTGTTGCTACCCTTTGTTTTGTTTTGTTTTGTTTTGTTTTGTTCTCTTTAAATAAAATTATTTAAAAAAAGAAACTGAATTTAAGTGATGACTTCAGAGGTTAGTATGGTTGGAAATGGGGAAATGTTGAAAAGATATTAGTCAAAGAATCCCAAATGGCAGGTTGAAAGGAGGAATACATCCCAGAGATCAGTTGCACAGCATGGTGACGCAGTCAACAATATATCATATTCTTGAAAAAGGTTGAATTCTCATGTAAAGTGTCTTGCTGTGAAACTGATTGCTATTTGAAGTAATATCTATGTTAATTAGCTAGACTTTATCAGTCTACAACATATATATACTTTAAAACAACATGTTGTACATAATCAGTGAAGACAATTTCATCTTCCAATTTAAAAAAAATAAAAAATGACAACTTTTTTAGTGACCTAGTGTAGAAGTTTGTGATGTTAAGAAAACCTGTTATTCTTGTGTTTAAAGTTTAACTGAAATCTCACATCCAGGAAACCACAGCATTCTGTGCACTGTAGAAATGCTATACTATGCCATCTATGACTTGGGTGGGATGTATAAACCTAAGCAGCAATGGAATAAATTCAGCAGATGTTAAATACGTGTGCCTATTGGCATTACACATATTTCATAATTTCTTTGTATACTCAATAGCTTTGTGCATCATACCTTGCGCCTGTTAAATTAAAACACCTTCCAAAATCCTGAAGTTAAAATAATGTTATAACTACAGAAGTAGCAAGATCATAGTGAAGGTGGAAAATCATACACAATCACAGGCTAGAGCATACAAAAATCACAAGGGCCAGAGAAACATCCAGAAGTCTGTTTGGTGAGAAGGACGTGGGGAAGTGGTGACAAGGAGAAAAGAGAAGCTCCTGACAGGAGTGAAGGCTGAAACCAGACCTCACTGCCTCAGATCATTCAAATTCTGGAGTGTCAGAACACACTGAAGCCAGCACAAAAATTGAAATTGCCGTTAAATATTTTCAGGCATATTATGTACTCAAAAGCATGCATTTAGCGTCCAAAATGGGAGTACAACCTGGGGCAGATATCTAAACATGTCTAACTGTGAGATTAGAGAAATGAAGCTTTTAAGAATAACCAGTCTCTTCCAGCAGCCTTTCCTTAGAGCTTCTTCACTAGGAAAAGCTTCTTCTCGGGTTTATTTTAAATTATTTATTAGTAGTGTGGCAATCCAGTCTTTATAGATTTTATGTCATATAGTAAAGTTCAGGAAGGTCCTGGGAAAAATATGTATACAAAAGCAAAATTATTTTATAAGAATTGTGTCTTTAACATAATGCGCACTAATACAACTATTCACTTGTTCATCATTCATTCACTCTTTTTGTAATTCATAGAACATGTCATGCATTATTTCCCTCTCTGGGAACATTTCAGAGTGTATGACAAATCAAGTCCTTTTCCTTTGCTCTGTCATAGAGGGCTTTTTAGTAGGAGTAAGACAATCATATCAAGTATAGTAATTTAGGCAAATAAACATATAATACATCTTACAAAGAAGAAAAATCAAGCAAGTTAAAAGGCAGATAGTGAAAGGGACGTTGTTGGTGGAGTATTTGTGCTATTTCATACGATTTTGTTATGATGATCAAGAAGTATATTCAGGAAAGTCCAGATCTGAAGTAAAGGTGGAATAAGGTAAAAGAATATGACATGCATTCAAGTGGCAAAGGAAGAATCATAAACACAAAGGCCCTGACACCCAAGAACATTTGTCAGCATTTGAGGAGACACCCAAGGATCCTGATAGGCTGAATTGTGTACAGGGTGACAGGTAAGTGGCAAGAAAGAGTCAGACAGGTTGTGTGCTAGATTACAGAGAGCCCTGTCAGTTGTGCAGAAAACTTTGAATTATACCTTATATGATGTGGGAAACTGTGGTATGTGTTATGCACAGGACCAGTGTGACTTGAGTGACACTTAAATCAGGTCTCTCTGGCTGACAAGTTGGCAAAGGGAGATGGGATGCCTATTAGGAAGATTTCAGTGCATGCAAGAAATGCTACTAAATTTGAGCAGACAATTCTTCCACATAGCAGTGCTTTAAGAAGAAATATATTAGCCAGCCTGTTGCATTTCATAATGCTACAGTAATCATTTTTTTTAAATAAGAATGATTCAAACCTAGATACTACTACTAGCAGTAGTATGCACTGGAAGTTCCACTGTATAGAGGAGAAGCTGGAATCTTCAAGAGGTTCCTAACACTTGTGACTAAATTATAATTGGTGCAGAAAGCACTAACTGGAAAAATAACATTCCAGGTCATACAGACATGAGCCTGGGCCTCCACTCTAACACGTACTAACAGGGTTGAGCCACTTTAAATCTCTACATTTTAATTTTCATTTCTGTAAAATGTACTTATGTGAATATCTGCTCTAGTGGGTTGATATTAAGGTTAAATTAGATGATTCATGTAAATTGCTTACCACAGTGACAGGAATATGTCAGTGCTCAAATTTTGCTATTATTCTTGTTTCAATTCCAAAAGGCATCCTCAACATGACAGTCAAAAGTTTTCAACAGTCTGAAAAGTGGTTAAAGATGAAACTGTAACAGCAAATTAGACACCTGCTTCAAGATTCATAATCCGAATTTGGCCTGACATAGAAACCCCTTACTTGGTACAGGGACTTTATCTTCAGAACCCCAGAATTCTTCTTTACGCACCTGTGTTATACAAATTCCCTCCACTACAAAATTTCCTTTGTTAGATTACAAACACCTGCACTTTGAAAAGCAATGTGCCAGTGGACACAATACATAAACGTAAGAAATCAAGTCTTATGCCTGAAAAAATCACTTTTTAATTTTAATCAAACCAATAATTTTTAATATGTTATTCTTCATCCCCAGAGCACAATTCTGTGGATAGGACGCACACGACACAGCAGTATATATTTAGGGCCTACACATTTTCTTATCTTTGGATTTAGCAACACATGCACTATAATCCAATTAGAAAGTAAAATGGGCTTAATTACTTAGCTCAGATCAAAGAACATAAGGCAGCAAAGAATCTAATTAAAATTAATAATATGTGCAGCTTTATCTAATGCATAATCTACAGTATTTCATCTTAATTTAAAGTCAACTCTCAAATTCACAACAAGATCCTGTCATTGTCACTGATTGTTATAAAATCCGATCATCCTTAGCAAAACCTTCCTGTATATTTGTTTCCTGGCTCTAAGTAATAGATTTAACACTGTTCAACAAAGAGAGGTCAGAAAGTTCATGTTGTTACATGTTCATATTGAATTTCTTTAGCCTACTATCTCTTATTTTAGCCTGATTAATATTCTTTCGATGTTATTGAGTAGTGCAAATGATCTATAAAATGTACACAGCCACAGGCCATGTTTATATTGAGTGGGAGCAGTACCTAAGTTAATCAAGGACTTTCATGGATGTTTCTAAACCTCATTTAGAGTATATTGACAAAGCACTATTTATTGTAATGTTTGTACTAAACTGAATTCTTAGTATATTCTAAGGGATGTTTTCTAATATTTCTGTTGGCAATTTATAAAGGAAAATATGTAATTTATTAATTTAATATAGCTAGTGTGTGCTCATGCATATATATATGCATAAAATACATGTGTACAACATACGTATCATTAAAATAAAAACAGTCCAACTTTTATCTTGTTTGTTCTGTGAGGTAAAACACAATAAAATCTTTCAGTTCCAGGCAGAATGATATATTTCTATCAACTGTTAGAATTAATTTTAAATCTCTTTCCAGAAATGTAAATGTAAGCATTTTAGTATCAACCATATCTACTGAATATAATCTTATTCTTTTTTAAAAAATTTAAAATAAAAGCATTTTGATTCTTAAATACCGCGAATCAGGTCCACAGCCAAAGTGTACGAGAATTCAGTGTTATTATAAAAATGCTTTGGACAGCAAGGACAACTTAGAAAGAATGCCTACCACCAGGTATGACTATCAAGTTTATAAACCAAGAGATACAGATTCCAGGTTAAGAACCCAGTGAAGGGTTTATATCAGAGCCCAAGTGGGAATATGCTTAACAATGAACACAGGGTTTGGAAAATTTTGCAGGTTTCCAGCAGCTTGAGGTCTTTTCCCTCATGGTCCTTGTTTAGAAACTCTGCAGGTATGATCTCAGGGCTTTGCATACCTCATCTTAAAGCCAAAGATGTCAGACACCAGCTTCTCACTGTACAAAATCCATTTTAAAGAGGTTAGATTGACAACTCACGCCAGAGAAGAGCAAGAATAAACTATAGAATTTGTTGGTGAATTGTGTTGCATAAAAATATTTTAGGTATAAATCTTATTAAATATGGTTAAGAAAACTAAACTTGCCAGGACTGATTGGCTTATACTTCAAAGTGATCCAAATGTGTGCTTTTACACAGCAGTAAGTGCTTTTAGAGAAAATTCATGGAGTCTCTTTGCAGAACTTGAACTTAAGCACTCCCTCACTGCTGCACCCAGTTGATACAAGACTCTCAGCATACAGAATCAGACACCTTTACTGTAAAACAGTTCAGTCCCAAAGTATTTCCTTACCTTTGGGACTTTTGATGATAATGTAATTAGTTTCTATAAATGCTAGGCTAAGTGACTCCAATGTCACTATAACAGGAAATATTTTTTTAAGATTTGTTGAATTAGACATTTTCTTGTATATTGCATATTAAACCAATATCAACAATATCAACAAATGATATCTCTTAATATAATTGAATTAAAGATGAATTATACAAGTTCACTGATATTTAGATTGAGATGGTAGAGAGGAAAGGTACACAGAGAGAAAGACAGACAGAGAGAAAGAGACAGAAAGATAGATAAATAGATTGAATATAAGAAAACAGATTGAACAGAATGCTCTGATTACATCTTTCAAATACCAAAAATAAAAAAAAAATATATACAAGGCTGAGGACCTTTAAGGAAAATTATGTAATGCTATGGAATTAGATATTAGAATTCAAATACCAAGTGAGGAAAATGTCACTGTTGTCTTGACACATTTGCGACAGAGATGTATTAGTCTGCAGTGCAGAGTACATAAAACACAAATGTGCTATCAAGGAGATGAACATTTATTATGCTATTTTTAAGGGTATACTGTGACATCTCTATTTTGAATAATGCATTATATTGCATGTACTTAATTATGAAGAATGGAGAAAAATAATTTCAAAACAGTGAACATGGAATGTTTTCTTTTTGATCGGATTATGCTGTCTGAATGTGAGCATCGTATTAGATTAATGAGCTAGCATTGTAACCTTCAGCCTGCTGACTGGCTCAACACGGCCTTTAGTAATATTATCCTCGATAATTAATTGAAAACATTGTCATCATTCATATTTTACCACATAAGGTAATTTTAGAGGTGACTTATTTAATATATCTTACGTACTATACGTGGTGCGATTGAAAATCAGTGTGTGTTTAAATTAAAAGCTCATTGTATTAAAAGACACATTGCCATTAATCTACCTCAGAATAATCCTCCTCACTTAGCCACTGCTCTTGCCATTTCCTGAAGTGGTTCTGAAATCCTTCTGTGAATGTTTTTAGTCATGTTGTACTACTTTCTCTGATGACCAGAATTAATTCAGGGTCATTTCAAAGCTTAAGAAGAAGCAGAAGCCTCCCTGTTCCAGACCTAGTGAAGCAGAGGAAGGAGTACACACTGTCTTTCTCCATGAGCCTGCCTTGCTGTTGGAGGGCAAGCAACAGAAGCATACACCATAGATTTTGGAGGGAAGATAGGTTCTGCTTCTTAAATTTTACTTCATTAATACATGCTTCCAAGGCTGGTAATTTTGGGGAGGGGATACATTTGCATAATACCATTTAATCCTTTCATGCTCTAAGCTTGAGAAGACACAAAAAGAACACTTAGAGCTGCTTCAGAAAATGATAAAATTAATAAATATATTAGGAGCAAGAAAGAGTATTTTAACAGGGGCTAATGGAGATGCATTTTTTTACTGTAACAGTCTTACAATTAAAGATTTACTTTAGTTTTTAATCACTCCTTGTATAACTAGGACATCAAAACATGTTAAAAGTGTATTTTACCTGTTTTTAATAATGATTCTACATAATAGCTTAGAATATTTGCTATAGTATAGATATCCAGGGAATGATACCCTTAATTGAATTCAAACAAGCAGAGTTTTTGAATAATGACTCTTTAATGCTTTATGTTGGTCATTATTGGGAAATGAGAAAAGTGACACACAACTGTTCTTCTCAGGAAGCTTGTGATACAGACTATAAAGGGAATACAAGAGAGATAACAAGGTACTTCCTGCAGAAAGAGAAATGATTCATTTATGTTTCATAAGTACGGTTAGATCAGGTAACACTTGCATTAGGCAGCTTGCCCATTGCTGGATACACGCATGACTCCCTACAGTTTAAAAGAGGAGAGGTTTAATTTGACTTATATTTTGAAAGATTCAGCCTGTGGCTGGTTGGCTCTATGGCAAAACAACCTGCCGTGACAGAAAGGCAAGGTCTACCAAAGGTGGCAGCTGGAAAGTAGAGCAGGGGACAGTCCCAGAGACACAGAGTTATGGATCCAGACATAGACCCCAAAGTCAATCCAACAGTCACTCCACTGTCATCATCACAGTGGTCATGGAGAAGGCAATAAGTAGCTGAGAATGATTGTGAGAATTTTGGTTAACTAAAAGGAGAAATAAAACCAAACTATATTAACAGGTTTTAAGTGGTAATGAGATTAAAAAAAATGCAGTGTAAATTTAGTAAACAATCAGCTGTCTAGGTTAGTTGGTGCCAACTTTATGAATTGAATGATTAAGTGGAGGGCTAGATAGGTACAAAAAATGAATTATGGATGATCTTGGTTGCCGTTCTTTATAGAGAACCCTTTCCCATCTTCATCGCTGTCCAGGAGGGTTTATGTTTGTGATCTCATGGAGAAGTTATTGAAATTCTAATGAGTCGATTCCAATCTACCACTTCCAGTGCAACCCAAGGCAAGAATAAAGACACTAAGACATATATACAATCATTGGGAGCCAAGGGGTCCTAAGTCCAGCCAAAATGGTGGTTCACCGGAACAAAGGCCCTAACCAGAGCCCAACATGGGTTTTATTAATTCTCCATGAGAGGAGTGGCTTAGGGAAGAGTGACAGTGAGAGTGGTGAGAAATGCATTACTGCCATGACTACTGCGAGCTGGGCTAGGTAGGAGGTCTGAGGTCACCTCTGTGATATACAGAGGGCAAGGAATGCAGAGAGAATAATCTACACAACAAAACTGAGATAGTATCTAGTATTTTGGGTTTGGTGCTTCAGTTCTGATGTGTAATTCTTTTGTCTGGGGAAGTCATAGCCTCTTTCTCCTCTTTCTCAAGGTTCAGTCCCAGGCAATGTATGAAGCAGGGCTCTCCATCCTGCCTGGCTCAACCATGGATTTGGGGAGACACTGGTTGGGGTAGTATTGACCTGTCACTTTGCTTCAGAGATTATATATCAGCTCCTCAGCTAGCCCAATTAACATTGCTTAAAGCCAAGTGAAGGGACAAAGAAACAAAGAAGTATCCTAGCCAGCTCTGTACATATCAGTACTTGGAGACAGGGCCAAAAGTTTATCCAAAATGGAGATAGATGCTCTTCTTTTAAGGAGAGTCATCCAGATGGTTCCTTACAAGTCTTAAGAAATTAGACTGTGTGTGAGAGACCCAGTGCCCTACTAAGTAGCACGATGTTGAGAAGCAGGTTCTGCAGCTGGATAATGTTTACATCCCAACTCCTAACACCTAGGTAGGCATACAAAAGATGTTTACCCTTTATATGCTTGTTTCTCCCTTGAAAAAAATTGAGATTATTATAATAGCACCAGTGTGTTGTTTTGAAAATTAATGAATTTAAACTAGCTAGAGATGGGGGACATAGCTCAGCAACACAAGTGCCTGCCTGGCAAGTTTAGGATCCTGGTTCAACTCCTGGTATCAAACAAACAAACAAACAAACAAACTGGCTAAAGAGCTTAGAGCAATATCCAGCATAAAGTAAGCATTTCACAATAATTGTATTAGACTTTATCACCCCTGAACCAAACTGTGATGCCCAAGACTATGTATGATGAGATGACGTATGGAAAACTTCACAGATATTATTGTTGCATCATTTTCCTGGGAATTCATTCAGCTATTAATATAAATTTCCAACTTGCCAGTTCTATTAAGTTGCTCTTGGTCACTAATATAGAAAGAGTTGCACTGAAATCAATGACAGATATTAAGATTTATTTATGCACTTCAGAAGTTAATTTTTCGTTCCATATAGGACTAAATATTTTCTTTTTAGCAAACACTTAATGTAGGTTAGTGGATAAATCCACAAACAAATGCCATCAAAATTGAGTGTTTAAAAACAAACAGACCTCAACGATCTGCGTAAGATTGTATAATAGAAATAACCTGTGAGTGAGAAGAGACTTAAAAATGAGAAACAATAGTCCAAGGGAGAAATAGAGGAATCAAGAGAACAATTAAGGAATCAAGAGAAATGTAAAAAGCATGGAGAAGTAAAAAGCAACATGGAGATAAGTATGAAAAACCCAGTAGCACCAACCCTCTCCAAGGTGTAAAACCGTTAGTCTGTAGCATGAATTATGTCCGCAGAGGGCCAAGAAGCTCAAGACATAGACCATGGGCCGGCAGCTCTATCCTCAGGAGAAACCCAGAGCTGTGAAATCCATTGTGGGAATTTAGTATGAACATGACTCCGGTTGCCGGGAAGGCTACCTTTGGAGAAGAAATCCGAATCAGTGGTCTGTCTGCTCTCCCTCTGCCAACACGTTTAGGAATACGCCTCTGCTTGGATACTTCTCACACCTGTGTTCGCCCAGAAAGGGTGATGGGCACCCAGGAGTAGACAGGGTACCTCAACATTACCCACAAGACATGAAACTTGTTGATGATACCAGTGGCTTCAGATGCACAGAAGGAAATAAATCACCACTAAAATCTTCTGGACGGAATAGAGCCCCGAGACAGAAAACATAAATTCACTGGGCTAGTGCAGTGGAAAAGGTAGAGCGGCGTTTGCATTCGCACAGAGCCAGTTTGTTAAATAGGAGTAGGGGAAAAATCCAACAAATTCACTATCATTCAGCCACACTTGGAATCTAGGACTACAGCTCCTAGAAAGAGACTACCTATCCAAACAACTTGGCATGAAGCAATTTTGTAAACTCATGTTCCTTTTTTTCTTTTCCTTTTTCCTTACTGTATTCTTTTTCTTTACCTATATTTGCTTATTGCTTTCTCTGAACTTTTTATCTAATATTATTTACATAGTATTTAATTAACTTTTTATCACTTGCTCTTTTCATCTCATTTCTTAATCTATTTTTTTTTAATCTTGGTGCTTCTATTTTCCATTTTCTCCAGTCTCTTCATTTTAATAATAGTGACTTTTATCCTTTGTTAAATTTGAGCTTTTTATTTAACTCTATAATATTATTATTCTTTCTTGTTAGCTGTGATGTTGTTTCTTATGGATTTCATTGTACTGTAGCATCTGGTTTGCATATGTGTCATTTTTACTGAAGTTTGTTTTCTTTGGTGTGAGTACTAAATCTTCAGAATAAAGTCATTCACTAAGAAGATCCACTCCAAAAAAGGAAATGCTATCTATTTGCAACAGATAGGGAATTTTCAGCTTAGACACTTAAAGCACATGGAAAAACAAGGAACATAAATCTTCGAAAGTTCTACAACTCTTCAGTAAATACATGAAAATGTATCAAAGTAGTTATAGTATTGGACAAAGAATTCAAAGGATTGTTTTTAAAAATAATTAATGATTTTGAAGAGAATGCAAATAAACAACTAAATCAGTTGATAAAGAAAGTACAAGATTTTAAGGAATAATTCAACAGAAGTACACAAATTCAGAAGAAGAACTAAACAGAAATCTTGGAAATCAAAAGTTCAGTAAGTCAAACTTCAGTGTAAAGACACACCAAAAGACAAGATCAAGCAGAAGATAAAATTTCAGGACTTGAAGAATTATAATGTTTATGCATTATAACATACAGGTAACAATGAACAAATTAAGATATTATGTGCAAAATATCTAGTAACTCTGAGACATGATTAAAAGTCCAAATGCATGAATTTTTAGTGACATGGGGACCAAGACACAGACAAACACATAAGAAATCTATTCAGTAAAATAATAGTAGAAAAATTTTGCAAATCTTTTGCAAGATAGGTGCATGTGGATATTGGAAGCATTTAGAACTCCAAACATGAATGGTTAAAAAAAAGACTTTCCCATATTATAGTTAAAATGCAAAGACGATAGAACTAGGAAAGAGACCAGGGGCTTAACTTAGTGGCACAAGTGCTTGCCTGGCAAGCATGAGGTCATGCGTCTGATTCTCTGGTACCAAAAACAGAACAAGGAAAGAATATTGTAGCTGAAAGACAGAAACATTCACTGTTTTCTAAGGTAAACAAATTATTGCAGATTTTTCTGCAGAAATATGAAAGTAAAGAGGGCATGTACTAGCCCTGAAAGAAAATAACCACCAATCTAGATTACTACTGTCTAGATAAACTATCTTTTGAAATCAAAGGAAAAATAATGATTTACCAAGTTACACAAGAATTATAGGATTCATGGCCAGAAAAATCAGTATTTAAGGCAAAAGTTAGTCCTAAACATGGACGAACTATATAGAACAAACGAGAGTTAAAAAATAATAGAAAAGTACCCAAATGGCAAGAAATGGTGCACACCTTTCTATAATAACTTTAACTATAAATGGTTCTCATTTTTCCATTGAAAGACAAATTCTTGTAAACTACATTGTCTGGAGAAATATTTAGCCTTTAAATACATACACAAGCTTAAAGTAAAAGAATGGAGTATAATCGGAATTTCCAAGAAGGATAACTATACTCATACCTGACAGATTTTTAAGACAAAATGAGAAAAAGATAAAGAAGGCCACAGCATATTGGTAAAGTAAAACATCCAACAGTACGCTATGATAAATGTAAATTACGTACACTTTACACTGGGATGCCCTGTTTCATAAAACAAACACTACTAGACACAAAGGGTTGCACAGGAACCAGTACAATGATATTTGATTTCAGAATCCATTATCACCAATCATTAAATCAACCAGACAAAAATATCAACAAACAGACAACAGTGCTAAGCCAAACCACAAATCAAATGGACTTATCTATCCTAAAACTGCAGAATGTAAACTATTTTAAGCATCTTACAAAGAATTTTCCAAAATGGATTATATTTAGGACATAGAATAAGTCCTAATAATGCAAAATATATGAATATTTCTGTAAGAGACTGAAAAAACTAACTTTGAAATAACCAGTGAGTCAATGAAAAAAGTAGGGTTAAAATAAAAATATTTCTAGATTCAAATGAAAATGCAAATACAAACATTGGCATCTCTGCCTTGCAGCAAAGGTAATTCTAACACATAAGTTTAAAGCAGTAAATACCTACATCAAGAAATCAGAGATTTTAAATAAATAACCTAGTGTTGCATCCTGAGGTCTTAGAAAAAACAGAAAAAATCAAAACCAAACCCAAGAGAAGGAAAGAAATTAGGGATTTTTGACCTGAAATTAATAAAGACTAAAAACATAATAAAACAATAAATGAAACAAAAAGTGGTTCGTCAAAAAGATACATAAGATTGATAAACCTTGAGCAAAACTAGGCAAGGAAAAACAGAGGAGACAAAATTTAATACAATTAGAGATATAAAGAGATGTAACAACAGGCATCATTGAGGGATAAAGGGTCATTAAGGCCTATTTTTGAAAGCTTATATTACAATAAATTGTGACTTATCAAAGCAAAACAGATCAAAATCAAAAATGAGCAATGAAACATCCCAAACAAATAAAAGTCCAGAAACATATGGATTCCCTACTGATTTCATTTTTTTTAAACCAGATTTGTTTCTGAACAAGGTCTTTCTTTTTTTAATAAAACAGGTCTATTTCTGTAATTGAGGCTTGCCTTAAACAAACTATTTAGTCCATGCTGGCCTTGAACCCTCACAATCCTCCTGCCTCAGCCTCCTAAGTGCCAGGATTACAGGTGTGTGCCACTATGCCAGCAAATCAGATCTTTAAATAATTTACATGAATATTTCTCAAACTGTTCTATAAAATAGTGAAGAAGCACTTCAAACATCACTCTAAAGGCCAACACCATCCTGAAACCAAGACTAAGGACATGGCAACAGAAAGAAATAGTAAATTTTCAATCAATATCCTTGATAAACATAGATGAAAAAATTCTTCATAAAATATTTTCAAACTGAGTTCAACAACACATTTAAAAGACTATACAGCATGACCAGTTTGGTTTCATTCCAGGGATACGAAAACAGTTTACCACACAAAAATCAATAAACAACACACAACGTAAGTGAATTAAGGATAAAAATTACATTATCAGCTCAATTGAAACAGTAAACATCTTCAACAAAATTCAACATTCCTTTGTAATAAAAGTCTTGAAAAAGCTAAGCCCATGCTTCAACATATTAAAGCCCATTTACCACAAACCCATCCTGAATGGGAAAAAAACTAAAAGCATTTCATCTAAAATCAGGGACAAAGTAAAGATGTCTCCTATCACCTCCACTGTTCAAATACCATACTTGACATTGTACCACAGCAATTAGGCAAGAACAAAAGGTAAAAAGAAGCAAATAGGAAAAGATTTCTTCAGAGTACCCTTATTTACTGAAGACCGAGTCCCTAAAGACTTTATCAAAAGACTTTTGAATCTGATAAATAAATTCAGTTAAGGTAGCAGGATACAAAAATCAGTATTAAAAACTCGATAGCAGCCAGGTGTGGCGATGCACATCTGTAACGCCAGTGCCCTGAGAGGCAACAGGGACTGTAAATTCAAGCCAAGTCTGGGCAACTTGGTAAAACCTTGTCTCAAAATAATAAATAAATAAATAAATAAATAAATAAATAAGGAAGGGAAAAAGGAAGGAAGGAAAGAAGGAAGAGAGAGAGAGAGAGGGAGAGAGAGAGAGAGAGAGAGAGAGAGAGAGAGAGAGAGAGAGAGAGAGAGAGAGAGAAACCCAGTCAGTTAACCATACCAGGAATGTAACTCAGTTTAAAGGCCCTGGGTTCAATCTGTAGTACTAAAAACAAACTTACTAACTAAAAACCACTTCAAAAGCTTTGCCTACACCCAAGGTAATCAAGGTGAGGAAAAAAAGTCAGGAAAACAATTTCATACATAATAGCTTTAAAAGCTTTAGAGTCAACATAACCAAAGAGGTGAATCATTTACAATCAAAACTGGAGAAAACTGAAATTAATTGAACTAGGCACTAGTAAATGGAATGATCTGTGTTTATGGATTGACAAAATTTATAGTGTTAAAATACCCATGCACCCTAAAGTGATATACAGATTCCCATGAAATATCATGTGATTATATTCCCATGAAAATATCATGGGAATGTATTCCCATGAAAATATCAATAATATTCTTCATAAACTAGAATTTAAAAAACTCTGAAATCATTTAGAAATATAAAAGGTGCAGAATAGTAAAAGCAAGCCTGAGCAAAATGAGAAAACTGGAGGCATAACAGTACCCAATTTCAAAGTATTCTACCAAGTAATAGAAACAAAATAGTATGGCATTGTTGTAAAAACAAAAAGAAAAAAATCAGACATAGAGAACAGAAATAAATTCACAGAACTATGGACCAAAAACTTCTGCTGCAGAAAAGTCTGCTTTGTTAACATATAGTGCTAGAAAAACTGGGTATTGGTAAACAGAAAATAACACTAAATCCTTATCTCCACTCCTGTGCAAAAACATTCAAAGTGGATCAAAACCTAGGTACAAGACATGAAACTTTGAAACTGCTGCTATGAAATATGGAGTAAACACTCGAAGTCATAAATCACAGGCACACGCCCTGAATATGATTCTAAAAGCTCAAGAATGCAAGGCAAGAATCATCAAATTTGATTTGGTCAAACTAAAAACCTTTCATAGTTTGAAGTAAACAATAAATATAATGAAATGATACCCTACAAATGGAAGAGAAGTTTGCCAGATACTTGTCTGAAAAGGATTAATACCTAATAGATAAAAAGAACTCAGAATCTTGATACCAAAAAATACCAATAGCCCAATTAATAAAAGGAAAAATGAGTTAATTAGACTTTGCTCAACAGAAGAAGTACAGATGACTTTAAAGCATATTTAGCTAATAAGGAAGTAGAAATCAGAACTATATCGAGATTCATCTCCCTCCAGTCAGAATGAATGTCATCAAGAATATAAACAATAATAAAAATGATTGAGAATATGGAGAAAAAGAATACCTTTATACATTGCAGGTGGGAATATAAATTAATATAGCCAATATGGAAACCAGTATAGAGATTCTTTAAATAAATAAAGAGAGCTACCATATACATATAACCAACCCACACTATTGCTTGGTATATACAGGAAGAAATTAAAGTCTGCATACTACAGAGATACCTGCATATCCATGTTTATTATAGCACAATTCAAAACAGCCAATACAAAGGGTCCATTAAGAGGTGAATTAATAAAGAAAATATGGTATTTATAAGCAATACAGTAATGTCCAGCAGTAAAAAAGAAATGAAATCATGTTGTAGGAAAATGAAAGAATCATGTTGTGGGAAATGTAGAAATCACGTGAAGCAAGAGTAAAACCAGGCCTAGAAGGATGAGTGTAACATAGTTTCCCTAATAATATTGTATTTTAAAAACAAAACAAAATAAACAAAGCAAAGCAAGATAAAATGAAACAGACAAGAAAGTAGAAAGTACACTAGTATTAGAGTAAAAGAAGGGCACAAAGCTGGTAGAGGAATGTTTTGGGGTACTAGGGGATAGATACAATCAAAATATGTTGTAAATATGAAAATGTCAAGTTTTTTGAAACCAAATATTTTATAAAATTAATACACACTAACCAAAATTAAATTAACAAAATAAAAAAATTAAATGCAGTTTTTATAACATTTAAAAAATAAACAGCATGACCATTTCAATCATTCTAAATAGCAGTACTAATTTTTGCCTTTTGTAATTCTTCAAACTTTACCTCCCTAAAAAAATTTATCAGTAAATAAATTTTCCTTTGGTGATGTTTTATTCTCTCAGGAGTCACATATTCTATGGTTCTCATTCTACTAGGAAATCATATAACTATAAGGGGATTCAAACATTTTAAACTACTCCAAGATATGATTTCTTATTTTTATGCAATACGAACCACATGCTGAAAATGGGGGAAGGAAATATTGAAGACCAGCTCAAAAACTATAGTGTGCAACTGGTCTCAAACATAACCTAGTATTTTATTTAAGACAAAGAAATAAAATGTCATTTGCAAAAAAATCATACTTGAAGCATAGGTTGTAGGTAAGAATTCTGAAAAAAACAAAACCCAACACATGTAATAGAATCATGGGAATAATGTTAGAAAAATTTCAAAGTTTCAAAGTTAAAATGAAAACACACATTTAAGGAACATGTAGAATGTGCTATAATAAATGTTTTACATAAATTATGTAATTTAGTCATGAAATAACACCACACAATAATTACCACAGTTTTCCCAATTTTACAAAGAAAACGAAATATGCTAACATGTATTCTTTTTTCTTTTTAAATTTTTTTTGGTCCCATGGATTGAACTCAGGACCTCGCACTTGCCAGGCAGGCACTTATACCACTGAGCTAAATCCCAGTCCCTAACTTGTACTCTTTTTTGTAGTTAGAATGTAATAGAGTAACAATTTGAACCTATAAAACCTAATGTAGGAAAAAAAAAAAACTCTTCACCACAATGTCACATTAAAGCAAACTACTTAACAATGGCAAAAGAATTAAATACATTCATTCTGCCTACTTATTTCCATGTGAAAGAAAAAAACTTGCTCCCAAACATAGTAGAAGAAAACAATGAAAAATATTATTTTGCTCATGTCTGCAGTTTTTCTATGACTCAGTAGGGATCACTCATTTTGGTTTTACCCATCATCCCTTGGGGAATAGCTTGAAACACAGAGGTTGGAATTCTTCGTGGGTTTGTTCCCTCACGTATCTGGTGATTGGTGATGACCGAGTGTGGAAACCTCGGCTTGGATTTCTGAATGGAACCCTGATATAAGGACTTTCCATGGATCATACATAACACAATGGCTGGACCCAGGAGTGATCACATTAAGAGAAAGAGTCAGGTGGAATGGTATTGCCTTTCATGAATTAGCACTGAAAATCAAGCAGTGTCAGTCTTGTTTAGGTAGCCACAGCAGCTCCTCCCAAGCAAAGAGGAAATAGATGACTTTGTTTCTTTATAGGGTAGTGGTAAGGTCTGGAAGAGCAAAACTTGGCCTGGAATAATTGCTGGGAAAATAAACTGAAATAATGTTAAAGATAAAAGAAAAGAAAGAGACCCTAAGGATTCTAATGGAAAAGGAAGAACTACAAGGAATGAGTGCTCAAAGTAATCATGAGCATCCACAATGAGTACTGACCAGGCCAGGGCTCTGATTATGGTGGCGGCCATGTCTCAGTGACCACAGAAGTGAGTGGCACTGGGGGACACTGCCTAGGAAGATTGTGTGCTCTGGCTCTCCATAGCTATTTTGGCTTTAATTTATACTCCATGACTTGCTTGTCTCCAGGCACAGTAGCCTGCCACCAAGCCCTGGTGCGCTTCCTTGGTCATCAGCGGCTTTGGATCTAGTGTTGTACTTCCTGAGGCGCCATCTCCATCTGTTTTCCCAGTTTCATCCTCAGCCTATTTCTGATTTCATCTCAAACATCACTTTAGCAAAGAATTACTCCTAGACCAAGCCAAGTTCTTCCATTTTGGTCCCTTGTATTCATTTTTGTTTCTAAAATAGTCATATAAAGTTACAAACATTGATTTATGTCATTATTAGATTAATGTTGGTTTCCTCCGTTCATTAGCAAAATGGACCAAAAAAATGATACGTCTTTGCTCATGCCAAAAGCCTGAGAGAATGGATTAAAGTTTTGAGTCATCTTTGATTATTAAATGTGTTTGTAAACTAGATTTATGGAACAAGAAATAAAATGTGACATTTATTTAATATATAATAAAGTAAATGCACTACACAAATGATATACCAATTTATAAAAATAAAAGTGAAAGAATTTTTTTGTTGTAGCATCCGTGTTAGTGAAGTTTAGTTAACCTTGTAACAAACAGACCAAAAGTACTTATTAGCTGAAACTGTATAGAAATTGACTATACTATCTCTCACATATGACTTTCTTACTCAGGCATTTATTTACATATGATTCAGTCAAAAAAAGGAAAGAACATGAAGGATGCATGGTTCAAATTTTTGTACCTCAGGATTGAGAATGACATCATATTTTTACTCTCAAACTGAGCTGGAGTCCTGTCAAACTGCCATAACTGATCAAAAGAAACTGAGTGAATGTAGACTAGCAGTGAGCCCAGGAGGAAGGAGAACCAGGAACCTCTACTGTGACAGCGATGTAATAGCTCAGAATATTATGGTTTAGAAACCTAACGGAATACTTTTTCACAAAAGCAGGAAAACATAGATGCTACATAATGACTAAAGCTAATGCTATAGATTAATATTAAAATTAATACAATGCAGTCAAATATTTCTAAATCTGAAGTTTTTGAGTTGATGGCAGGAAAAATTTTCCAGATGATGACTGTTGTATTCTGAAATAAATGTTTTCTTGCAGATTACTAGTAAGGGCAAGTACGTCTCTTCTGAAAGTCTAATGTGAGATTTCACCTGGTTTTCTAGGAGTTCCATGTGCTTTTCATCTGTTATATAAGAAAACAGATATGCAAATGATCGATTAATGATATAGCTTCAAAAGGAGTTAGAGCGAACAAGAAACCTTAAATTCATTAGACTCTCCAAACTATAATATAGACCAAGTTTTCAAGCAGAGAATTTCTAAATTGTATTCAACAAGATCCTTAAAACTCTGTTATAAAATGAATGGAACAAGGAAGTAAAAATCATATAGCCATTCTTTCACCTCAAATATCTCTTTATTTTATAGAATTGTCTTAAACATTATTAAAGAATATAAAATGTTCTATTAAATTTTACTGTTTTTACATATCTTTCTATATTATAAGCTATGGCTGTCTTAAGCTAAAAATTGTATTTTAATATCCTGATAGAGGAGTCATAAACTATTTCTATCAGTTTTGTCTTCCTACTGCATTCAGGGACCAAACAGTGCCTTAAAGGAGGCTGAGCACTAAATGTTAAAACCTAATACAGGGAGATCATATTAGCTAGGTCCCAGGAGAAATGGCACCACATTCAAAAGAAGTAATTAAAACGAATTTACCACTTTACTAAAGCTTGGTGTGACCCTGGATACCAAAGTGGGACTAGCAAAACCAGGAATAGAAATAATTCAAAGTAGTTTAAATGACCTAGGAGATTAATGTGAAGCCAGGACTTCCTAAGCAGAGTGATGCAGCCTCTGACTATGCTCTGCCTTCTGAAGACTGAGTTACAAATACCTCAGTTTCTCTATTCTCTCCATGTTGAATTCTGCCAGTGAAAATGTCCAGTGATCAAACCCAACAGAAATCTAGATAACTAAATAGGCTGGTGATACAGCTCTGAAAATTCAGCCTTTTGGAAGAAAGTGCATGGTGGCAACCTACAGAAAATATACTGAACAGGACAACAGTGATTAGAAGAACTGCAAGACCATTTGTGGGAGAGGCAAAAATAATTATTGTGATGATTGAATGTATCTATGTATGTAGGCTTGAAAGCTGTTTGGTTCAGTAAGAGTAAAACACAAAAAATTCTGTTAATTCAGTTTGAGCTGGGTGTAATGGTACATGTCTCTAATCCTAGTGCTTGTTAGACTGAGGAAAGAGGATTGCTGAGTTCACAGCCAGCCTGGGCTACACAGTGAATTCAAGGCCAGCCTGAATGGCACAGTGAGACTCTGTCTCATAAAATAATTCAATTTGAAGTTTGTAAAGTCTTCATAAGATCTCCTTATCAAAAATAGTGTTAGAAATATTTTTTTGAGCTGTTGCCTGATCATGATGAAATACGGTAGCACAGAGCTTGCCAAGACTGATGGCCAAGAGTTCTGAGGAACAGGAGTCTGTGTGGTATTGCTCCCAGAGAGGAAGAGAGAAGAGCAAAAATGGAGAAGAGGGGAGGAGTCAGAAGTGGGGGCCTAGAAAACAGACGATATCCAAGTTTTGCCAGAAGTTATTGGCAGGATAATGGTCAAGCCATCCATACTGTTCACCAGAGTCCAGAGTTTCTAATCCTGCAGCACTGTCACTTGAGGTTTAATTGGCATCATTTAGGATGGGAATGGCCATAATTCAGGATTACGCACAAGCACAGGTCCAGAGGAGAAAATTGGTGATGGATCAAGCAAAGAAGATGAGAGATCTTGGCAGGAAAGCACAGCTCTAGGAACCTGGCAATAGATAGTGATGAACAAATTCTATGAAACTGTTGATCAGACATTAGAGAGGTCCACCACGGTAGCTTGATTAATATCATGCAGATGGTAGGTAGAGGAATAGACATGCAATTCCAAATCTTTTTGTCTCAGATGAAAATTCTTTCTGTTGTAGCATATGGTCTACAACAAAGAAGGAATAAAGATATCATCAATTAAAATGCATGTATTTTCAACAAATCTGGACATTCTTCCTAGTAATATTATCTATTTCAACCACAGCAACAATTTGGTAGTCTTGTTCCATTGTAGAGCTAACAATAGGTTCAGAGTATATCACAACACATTCAGTTGATGAGTGAAACACGGTGGTAATAGATATTTGGCTTAGAAACTAATATAATGTTAAACTTCTAGCCCATGTATTTTGATATTTTAGAGAAATAAATATATATCCTCAAGCATGGTTTTACCATTGCAATTGCAAATATTTTTCCCTAATAAATCATAAATTAAAGCTTAGTTTATTGAACTTGCTACTCAAAATGTTTTTCTATCATTAGGGAATTATATAGTAGACATTGTTCTTTACCACTATGGTGAAATATTAAAAAATGAAATTTAAAACAAATTATTCTGTTTAAGATCTTAGCTCAACTGTGGTGTTAAATGACATGTAAATTTTTCAATGGTTTATTTGAACCTTACTTTCCACTTCTGAAAAAGAGAATACTGCTACATATTTCACTTGGTTGCAGTCCACAAAGTTTATGAAAGGGTTTTGAGATGTATAAGATTTATAGGAAGATAAACTAGTTTCTAAATATGTCATTTATCAATGACTCCATAGAGAATATAATGATATTTCTGATCCATTTTTAAAATACTATAGCGCCAGGGGTTTAGCTCAGTGGTGTAAATGCCTTCCTGCAAGCACCAGGTTGTATGTTCAATCCCCAGTACCCAAAAAAGAAAGAAAAGGTAAAACACTATATATCTCAATAATTTGTTCTGTAGGTGTGATAGTGTCACTGCAAAACCTTAAATGATTTAAAATTTTTATTAATGTAACTTATTTAAACTGAAATGCAATGTCCCATATATGCCTGGAGAATCTCTGAACTTCTTTCCTTTCCTACCATAATGTGGATCTAATTGAATCACGGAAAGTTACCTCCATGGCTCTGTTAATCATTATCATATTTCATGTAGGAAAGAAAGAAGAGTAAGGAGAAAAGGAGGGAGGGAGGAGAAGCAAGAGAGAAAAAGGAAGGTAAAAAGAAGGGTATGATCAATACTAAAAACCTGCATCAATGGAATTGTTAATCAATCTGTGTTTTCTTCTAATTATAGCAATGGAACTTATTTGCCCACTGAATTACACATATTTACATCAATTATTTTTAGGGAAACTTAGTAATTTGTAATCAAAATTGGAGACTCTGCATTTAATCTTTTCACAAAAAACTTTTGACCCTGTATCCTAGAAGTTTTTGCCTTGCTAGCAGTGACTTTTGGCCCAAGGGGAGTAAATAATGCTTTCCAAACAAGATGTTACATAAAAAGTGGTACCAGTTAGCATAATGATCCAAACCAGCTGCACCATGTTGTCTCAAGAGATTTCACTGCTTTTTGTGAATCAATAAAACAAGCACATAAATATAAGCACTATGTGTTCACATGTATTTATAGACTATAAAAAGTTGATCTCCAATTTTAGAGAACTCTGATTATCAAATATGAAAGGAGAAGGAGAAAGGAAACCATGAGGAAAAACTGAACAATAGACATCAGGTTTTAGATAGAGTTAGGTAGAAACAAGAACTTCTGGTATGCTACAGTACAGTAGGGTAACAGGTGATGATGTGTGCTGAGGATTTCAAAACACTAAAAGAGAGAATTTTGGAAGTTTTGACTATAAAAAATAATGAATGTTTCGAGAGATGTGTGTTTAACTCAATTAAAACACTGCACAACATATGCATGTATCAAAACATTACCTTGTACTCCATCAATATGTATGGAGGTAGTCCACCAGTTAAAATATTAGATTTAATTTAAAAACAAAAAGAAAGAGAAGGGTTTCAGAATTTCAACAGTGTCTTCCAACTTACTCCAGTTGCTATGCTCCAACTCCTCACTGTGATCTAGAATTATTTACTATATAGGAATGTATCATAATAGATTAGAATGGTAATAAATCACTAACTTTTGCACAGTAATAGAGTCCCAAAACATCAGTGAAGTCTCTTGGGAAAGTACCCCTGTATACAGGTCTGTTAGGTACATGGACTCAAGTCAGATTTCCTACATTCACATCCCAGTTGTGCTATGGTTTGATTAAGTGTCCAACAAGGGTTTAAGTTTTAAGGATTTGTCCCCACTTCGTGACAGTACTGAGGGACAGTTAAAAGGTAGGACATAGTTAAAAGAACTTCTGTCATTGAAGGCGTGCCCTATAAGGGAGTTTAGGGGGTCCATCTTCTACTTTCATTTTGCTTTGCTATCCAGTCACCATAAGGCGAGCAGACATGATACTCTATATAGAAGACCCAAAAAACTCCATTAAATGAACAGTAGGAGTAATAAACAAATTCAGCAGTGTAGCTGGATACAAAGTCAACAATCAAAAATCAAAAGCATTCCTGTATACAAACAAAAAACTCACCAAGAGAGAAATTATCAAAATATTGACTTTCAAAATAGCATCTAAAAAATGAAATACTTAGGAATCAACCCAACTAAGGTTGTAAAAGACCTATATGCTGAAAATTATGCTCCGTTAAAAAAGGAGACTGAAGAGGATATAGAGTACTATGTCATCTGCAGATAGTGATAATTTAACTTCTTCCTGTCCTATCTTTGTTCCTTTTATTTCTCTCTGTTGTCTGATTGCCCTGGCTAGTGTTTCCGGAACTATATTGAAAAGGAGTGGTGATAGTGGACATCCTTGTCTTGTTCCTGATTTTAAAGTAAAAGCTTTCAGTTTTTGTCCATTTAGTGTAATATTGGTTTTGGTTTTTCATAGATGGCCTTTATAAGGTCATGAACTTTGAGGAATAACTTGAGGTTTTGTCTTGATTTTAAAGTGAAAGCTTTTAGTTTTTGTCCATTTAGTATAGTATTGGCACTTGGTTTGTTTTAATTGGCCTTTATAAGGTTGAGGTAGACACTGTGTATCCGAGTTTCTGAAGGGTTTTTATCATAGACATGTGTTGGACTTCATCAAAAGCTTTTTCTGCATCTATTTACATGACCATGTGTTTTTTGGTTTTGGCTCTGTTGATGTGGTGTATTGCATTTATTGATTTGCATATATTAAACCATCCCTGCATTCCTGGAATGAACCCCACGTGGTCGTGATGTATAATCTTCTTCATGATTTGCTGCATTCTATTTGCCAGTATTTTATTGAGAATCTTTGCATCAGTGTTCATTAGTGAGATTGACCTATAGTTCACCTTTTTGGCTGGGTCTTTCTCTGGTGTTGGTATGAGAGTAATACCTGCCTCCAGGAATGATTTAGGGAGGATTGCTTCCTTTCCAATTTCATTGAAGAGTTTAAGGTGTATTGGCATCAAATCTTCTCTAAATTTCTTTTAGAATTCAACCATGAATGCATCAGGACCTGGGCTTTTATTTGTTGGTAAGTTATTTTATTATGTTTTCAATTTTAATAGCTGATATTGGGTTATTTAAAATTGCTATGTCTTCTTGATTGAGCTTATTAATTCATATGTTTCTAGGAATCTGTCCATTCCCTCTGTGTTTTCTACTCTATGTGGGTAGAGATTTTCAAAGTAGGTATTCACGATCTTTTGAATTTACATGGAATCTGTAGTAATTTCCCCCTTTTCAGTCCTTATTGCATTAATTTGGGTTTTTCTTTCTTTTTCTTTACAAGGTTACCTAGAGGTTTGTCAGTTTTGTTTATTCTCTAAAAAAACAGCTTTTTGATTCATTAATTCTTTGTATTTTTTAGTTTCAATTGCATTGATTTCTGCTCTAATCTTTACAATTTCCACTCTTTTATGAGCTTTGGGTTTAACTTGTTCTTTTTCTAGAAGCTTGAGATGAAGCATTAGGTTGTTTATTTGTGCTCGTTCTGTTTTCTTGATATGACACTTTATTGCTTTATATTTCCCTCTTAAGACCAGTTTCATTGCATTCCACAGATTACAGTATGTTGTTTCTGCATTTTCACTGAATTTTAGTTATTGCTTTATTTCTTCTTTAATTTCATTTGTAGCTCACTGGTTGTTCAGAAGGTTGTTATTTAAGTTCTATGTATTTATGCAGGTTTTGTAATTTCTTTTGCCATTAATTTCCAATTTCAGTATTCTATGTTTAGATATTATGCATGGGATAATTTCAATACCTTTGCATTTACTTAAGAATGTTTTATGGGGTAATATATGGTCTGTTTTAAAGAATGTCCCATGCACAGCTGAAAAGAATGTGTATTGTGATGTGGCTGGGTGGAACACTCTGTAAACATCTACTAAGTCCAATTGCTCACAGATATTGTTCAGTTCTACTATTTCTTTGTTGACTTTCTGTCTAGGTGATGTATCTCTTTGTGGCAATGGGGTATTAAGGTCCCCTGTTATAATTGTGTTCTTGTGTATTTGGTTTTTCCTGTCCATTAGTATTTGTCTTATATAGTTGGGTGCTTCTGTATTTGGTGTCTATATCTTTATAATTGTTAGTTCTTCCTCTTGAATTTTTAGACTAATTAGTATGTAATGATCATTTTTAGCTCTTTTAATCATTTGAGGTTTGAAGTTCTCATTGACTTCAAATATAATAGTTTCCCCTGGTTTTTCTGGGTTCCTGTTGCATGGAATACTGTTTTCCATCCTTTGACTGTTAATCTATGAGTTTCCGTTTGGGTCAGATGTGTTTCTCGTATACAGCATATTGTGGGATCATGTTTCTTGATCCATTCTGTCAACCTATTTCTTTAATAGGTGAATTGAGGCCATTTACATTTATGAATATAACTGATATACACTGGCTCGACTTTGGCAGGTTATTTTCCAGTTGTTTGCTTTCTGCTTTTCCCACTTATTTAACTGCTTGTCCCACCTGGTGGTTTCTTTCTGTTATTGTTCTGGAGAACTAGGTCATTTTTATCTCTATCTAGTATGTTTTTCAATACTCTTTCTAGGGTTGGTTTGGTGGACATGAATTTCTTCAGTTCTTCATCATGGAGTGACAGCTATTATTGTTACTGCCAATTATCTTTACCATACACAGCCACAAAGTTGAAACTTTAGATGCAAAATAAAGTATAAGAATATCTATTTTTCAAACTCTCTGTGACATAAAAAATTAGTTGTATGTTTTAATTGTGAGCAGCAAATAACTTTGGCAGTATTTTATATTTATTAACTGACCATATGTTACCATTTGAAGTTTGAAAATGATACAAAATATTTTTACTGATCATTCCATTTTTTACACTTTTTACTGCTCTTTTCTGAAACCTGCAAGTAAAGCACAATAATGATTGATGCTGCTTAATAAGTCTTAATTGAAATGAATTTTAAATGACAGAAATAAAATCTCAAAACATAAGTTCAAACAGCTTCTTTGACTCAAAAGACCAGAAATATCATGAAGATACACCTCCTCAAAAATCTAATAGTCAATCTTCCCTTCCCTAAGAACATATGAAATGCTTTGTAAGGAAAAAGCACATTTGTTTTTACTGCTGGAATGTTAAGTTTATGAGTCAAATGGAGTCACCAAGCACAAATAAACTGCAACATAATCATGATTAAAAATAGCATTATGCTTGTGTACTTCTCCATTACAGCAGCTCAAAGTCTTTCACACATTGTCTTTCTAATCTTTTAAATACATCTGTGAAACACAGAAACAGATATACAGTAAAACCTCAATTTTGCTTGTGAAAAATAGTCAAGATGAAGCAATTATTAAATTAGTTTAGGCTCTATTATAGATCTGTACTGAGGCTTTGACAACACTCTGGTATTATTAGACTCAGTTCTCTTTCATTCTCTGACTGCAAGAACATAATCCCTTTTTCCATTTTAGTTGCTCTTAAAAGCCCAGTATTTGGGAGCTGGGCTAGAGAGACATTTCACGGAAGTACAATGTCATGGTGATCCATGTCCAGTTTCTTTCTCCTTCATGGCCACTCTAAAGCAAAACTAAAATACTGTTAATTCCTTCAGAGTGAACAGAGCATCGAGTATGTTTCTTGCAGTGAGCTTACAATTGATTCATTAGACAGAATAGCTTTATGGAGCATATTTTTATTTTATTGTATATTGTATTTTAAATTATTAGCCTTAAAAAAGCATGGAAAGATAATACTAGTGTCAAAGGAAACTTTGAAGACCTCCTATTCCAACCCTTCAATTTAATAGCTGGAGATCTGCCAGCTGAGATCACACCTTTCCTTCTTGTGTACATTTCCACAACTGCACAGCCAACAGGACTGTGCTTCCCTTAGTCTTTTCAGGGGGAGTGAAAACAGTTTACTTCTCCCTACAACAGAGAATTCCCATCTGTTATGGACTAAAACCTGGTGGTCAATTTAAAGCCAGCTGAATTAAATCAGCATGGTGCTGAGCATAGACGATCCACCAGAGGAAAGTTACCAGCATAAATAGACATGGAGAAGGAGAAACAAGACAGTGTAGTGTCTCTTATGTGTTGCTGTTTGAGCTGTTTGTTTCCCTGGAGGAGCTCCTCATGACTAGCTTCCCCAGTGTGAGTTCAACCATTGTCATTGCAGGAGCTCAGGACCTTGTTGGTGACTGTGGCTATGGTTCACTTTGGGGGAGCTCTGGTCCTTACACTGAGCATCACTTCCTGGCTCCTGAGGGGAAGACATATGCAGCTTGGTCTCCAGGAGAAACTCATCATGCTGGCTTCCTGACATGTATTCTACTGTGCTTATCCTTGGAGCTTGGGGCCACTGGATCACTGAGGATGGCTGTGGTGCTTTTCAGGACAGCCCTGGTGTTTGTTGTGAGTGTGACTTCTTGGCTCCAGTGTACAACACTCAACCTACCAGCACAGCTCCTTCACCCTGCTGGTGTAGACTTTCTAGTTTCCACCGCTGACCTTTGGGTCTTTCCAGCAGGAATCTGTAAAACAGACTGGTGTGAGTCCTTCTTGTGGTCTATAGAACCTCAGCTGGACTCACAGGAGGCATTGCCAATAGGTTTTAGGTCTTCATCTGGACTCATGTGGGACATTGGTGTGGGATTCAGGCCCTTCACTAAATATTCTGTCTTTAGTGTTGTGTATAGATTTCCTGCACTTTTTTTGTTAACTCTGGTTGACCTTCATAAATAATAGTATAAATTCTGTGTCCTGATTCTAGTTGTTCTCATAACCCCTGTCTACAATACCATCATTCTTTATTTTCTCCTCATCTTTTGGCTTGTTCCTCTTGTATTTTTCAGTAGCCCTTATATTCACTGAAACAGTGACCTAACAAATACAGTATTTGGAAACTCACCAAAAATTTGAATTCTTCAAAACTTTTATTTATTTGTTTTACTTTTATTTTCTGATCCTCTTCCTGTAGGACTATGGGAAAAGAACAGTTTATTTTTTGGGATTTTGTTGAAGTTTTGCTTCATTATTTTTTCTAATCTGTAAGAAAGGTGCTGTGAATTCACAGTGTAGGATTACCAGCATTTGTTGTCTGCATGGCTAAAACCATCAAGGTGATCATCAGATTTTCTCAAACTCACCTGAGAGCAAAGCATAAATTGTTGCAGAAATGAAAACATCCAGGTTCTATTTAGGGCAAAAAAATGTTTTCTACAAATTAAGAGATTGAAGAATAGAACTAATAAATCTAATACAATACATTTGCATAATTTTCATTTTCTTTTATTCTAAGATTCTTTTGTCTTTTCACTTTTAGTAATATTTACTCAGAACAGTGTTAGGTGACCTGTACTATCTAACTGTAATGTACTTTTGCTACTAACACTGAGGGTTTTTTTTTTAGTTTATTGGTTGTTTTGTATTGTTAATGAGGTAATGAAATCTCTTACTCTGCAGATCTTGTAACCTGGTCAGTAGCCCATACCTGAGAATTCATGAACTAGTGGATGTGATGCTTGCACACCCTTGATGCAGAATTTGTTCATCACGTGTCTACCTTAGCTATCTGGAAGACCCTTTCTAGTTAGTCTGAAGTGTCAAGACAACTGATTCTTTATGCCAGTGTTGAAATATGAATTCTTTGGCCTAGAATTTCTCATGATCCCTCTAATTAAAAAGTGTCATTCCTTCCATAGGTAAACTTATAATTTCCCAGTGACATCCTTATGGTAGGTTTTGCTACATATCACTACAGTTCATATATATATATATATATATATATATAAACTGTATGTATTATATATAATACATTATATACATAAAATATTAAACTTAGAAGGATTCTTGACTTTGTTTCCAATTTGACTTTCACTAATGTCTCCTACATTTTTTCTTATCATTAATAACAATAAAAATCTTTATTTCCCAGAATTATCAAACTTTGTTAATCAGTTTTCTAAAGGGATTTAATTAAATATCATGGAACAAACATCAGTTAATAGCCTAAAATTGTTTATAATTGATACTACTCAGGCTCGGGCTCCTCCTTTAAACAGCAGAGTATGGAGAGGTAAATAACAACGTATTTGGTGTTGGTTGGGACCTGTAAGTAGATGTTCCTTATCATTTGGCTCATACAATGTTTTTATTTGTGATGTTTCTCAAAGTTGATGGAAATAGAGCATTTTGCCTACTTAATAGTAGTACCTTTTCAATAGTAGGTGCATCCATTTCTGTATGAAATACATATGTTTCTTTCCTTAGGCAAACAGATGGTGTATGACTTGGGATCAGAGTCTAAGGTTATCTAGGATTTTCCTAGTATCTAGAAGATAAAAGAACTTCCTTTTAGAGCTGCGTGTGTCTACTTGAGACCATTCTCTTAAGTGAAATAAACCAAACTCACAAGGGTAAATACCATATAATCTCCCTAATATGAGATTTGATAAGAGTATATGACTTTATGGTAAGCATGAGGCCCCATCTCATAGCTTCGAAGTCTTTCAAAGTTTTAAATCATCAGTTGGAATGGTGTTATCCTGTTTTGTTTGACTATATCATACATGATGATATGAACAGCTGTTTTGAAGAAAACATTATGACAGCTATTGCTGATTTAATATTATCCTTCTTAGAAGTCCTACCATGCTAGATCGGAAGAGC
>PVJX010023453.1:12689-29350 GCA_004027295.1 Dolichotis patagonum | reverse complement strand
TCCCTTGTTATTTTTAAGAGATCTTCCCTTTCATGACCCCACATTGCAAGCCTGTGTTCAATTTTTGAAAGTCTATCTTTGGTTTCTTTCAAGCAGTTTTGCCAGCTTTCTATGGAGTCTTTAGTTTCCTGATAATCTCTTTGAATCTGTTTCATGAATTCTAGGTTTTTCCTGAATTCTTCATTAAATTTTTCTCTCCATTTGTGTTCCTCCATTTTTCTGTCTGTGTCTTCTTGAGAGGTGCTCAGCCCTTCTTTTATTAATCTACTTATCTCTTGTTTAATTTGAATTAATATTTCAGTTTTGGTCCCGCTTACGAGGTCCTGAAGATATCTCTTTATGTCCGCTAACGCTGTGTTTGATGTTGCATTTTTGCTGCCCTCAGTCTCTTTTGTATTTACCTCTCCTGGATTAATGTTCTCAGGGTTCGGGGCTGGGAGTGTTTTCTTATTTCTCCCTTTTGTCATGTTTTTGGTTCCTTCCATACAAGTGTACAGTGTAATTCCCAGACCCTTTTATTGTTGGTTAATGCTCCTCTAGAGGGTGCAGGCTAGGAGCTTTAGCCCTCTTCAATAGGTTATCAGAGATTAGAGTTCACCCTCGGGCAGTGTGCGCTATGTCCTCCCTTCTGGGCCTGTCAACCTTTGCAGGCCTTCACTGCGTCAGTGTGCACTGATCTCAGGGGCTCGGCCTAGTCCAAGCAGATTCCACTTCCGCTCAGCGAGGGGAGCAACCAGCTGAAGCCACTTCCTTATGGAGTTAGGGCTGTCCTGCCCAAATCCAACATGTCATGCAGTCGATTTCCCCTTTCCCGTGGGAGGGTCTTATTCCCATCACTTACCGCGTCCACGAGAACTGCTGGGCTCCCCGACCTCCGACTTCAGCGCGGCTAAGGTGGGAATTCACGGTGCCTCTGGGTGGGTCGAGTGCAGGGCTGGTCCGGGCAAGCTGCACGCAGGGCTGTTCAGGTCCACACTCCGGCGGCTCAAGCCAGTCACTTTGGCGCGGATCGCTTGTTCAGGTCGGGCAGGAATTCAGGCATCTCAAGGAGGGTGCCGTGCTCGATGATATTATCTTCACTAATAGTAGCTCCAGGACCTCATATTCGAGGGGTCTTTTGCACTTTAGTTTCTTCGTGGGTTGTGAGAGTCCATCTCTCTCTGTTTGGGTCTCTCCAGGGTGTTTTATTCTGGCATTTGAGCTGTCTCAGAGAGGGTCTCTCTCCTGCTACCTACCAGTCCGCCACCTTGTCTTCTCACAAATTTATTTTTCACATATTGGTGACAGGAATTTCTTCTGGATCCTCACAGTGTAGGTGAATAGATCTTAGATGACAAATCTACTCTTGACATTTCAGTCTTCCTAAGTGTTTGAACCAATTCCTTTACATTAAACCAGAGCAGGCAGAGTAGTTGGGGTTCACATGTTCTGGGCTAACTTTTGGTTCATATTTCAGCCAACTGAACAAACTGTAAGTCCCTTTCTGACTCCCAGAGTTGCAGCATTTAGTATGGAATTCTCCTTTGTGAGTCTGCTTCAAATTCAGCCTGATCTAACTTTAGTTTCCACCTGCCACACCTTTAATCTTTATTCCCACTCATATTCTCTGCATTTCTATCTGTATGCTGTACCTCCTTTTTGGGAGAGTCTGCTGAGACTTGAGTCTAGGATGGGTCTAGAAGCAAAGTAACGTCAGGTCCTGAGACGGCATTGTTTTGTATGGCAACTACCTCCATGGAGGCCACCCCAGCTTTTGTAGGCATGGGAGCATTACTCCCCCTCACTGGGGATAGGGAGAGAGCGCCCACAAGCAATAAACACTCACCAGAATTTAGGGACTCCATGTCATCAGCTTCATCAGGGTCCTCTCATATGCTCCCATCCAGGTTTCCAGGGTCCTATCCCTCCCCTTCCCCTGTCAGCAGTGAGAATTCAACTTGCATTCTCGTCAGCCAGTTGCAGGATGAGAGTGTGCATGATTTTCAGCTATTTCAGCCTTGTGGTTATAGGAGATAAAGGCTTTCAGAATATACAAAGAAGCCTTCAGGTCATTTATATTGTACTTGTACTGGAATTTAAATCCCTGAGCTTTTGTCTCACCACTTTGCCTAGTGACATTAGCCAACTTTGTATTCATCAGCCTTTAAAAACTGCTGGAACGTATCATATAGTCACCCAGCTCCTTGTGTTTTGTAAGCAGTTGTGTTACTCTTGCCAATATTTTGCATATCTTTACTGCCACATCACACATAAACTACCAGGAAATTATTTACTACTAGAAATGGAGTCATTAGCATCTCTAAATCTGAACATATTAGCCAATTCTAGAAAACCTAAAACTGATTTAGAAAACTCATCCTTGAAGCGTTCTTCCTCTAATAACCACTCATTATGATAATGTGAGATTTGTTATAAGATATTGGCTCAGGAAAGCTGAGAAGTCCCAGAATCTACTGTCTGCAAGCTGGATACCAAGAGAGCCAGTGATGTACATCAGAGGCTCAGGAGTTAGCATGTAGTAATTCTTGTCTGAATCCAAAAGCCTGACAGCAGTGTCAAAGGTAGAAGATGGATCTGCTCAAACTGTTGGCAGAGAGAGAAAATCCTCCCTCACACCACCTTTTTCTATCTTTTTTATTTTTTAGTACCGGGGATCAAACTCACAACCTCATGCTTGCCAGGCAGGCACTTATGCTGCACCACCTTTTTCAAAGATTGGATGATGCCCTTCTTTGCTGGGAAAAGAAACTAGCTTTATTTAATTCATAGATTCAAATGCTAATGATTTTGAGAATCTCACAGATATATCCTGAGATGCTGAGCTACCTTGGCATCCCAAAGCCCAATTAAGCAAATACATTTTACTCTAGAGGATCCCACCCTTCTGATCTCATGTAACCTTAATTACCTCCCTAATTATCCTAACACAGTTGTGCTGTGGGGTAGGGGATCAGTATGATTTTGAGTGGACGTGTTCAAGTTGTGAGGAAGAAAGAAGAGGTAGAAGGTTCAAGGACAGAGGTAAAATTTTGCCCCCCCCATGAGAAAAGATGATTTAGGAATGAATCTCACAGATCTGCAAGAAATAAAATGTAGAAATAAGATGAGATATGTGCTTGTGACACAGCAAGAATTTATGGATCCAGGTGACATGGCTGATGGCCCCTAACTACAAGCATAAATTGGCCTTAAAGGCAGCTGGCTTTGGGCTTTGAATTCTACTGATCTAATGGGTTTTGTTTCTGTATAGGTGCTGAGAACACCCCAATAATAGGTCATGTCCTCTGAGAAGAAAAGAGAGTCCCAGTGAGCTGTGTTCACTGGCTTGACCAATTATGAGTCATTGATTGCTTGCATATGCTTTGTACTGGTGACCAGGTAAAGAAGGTATGGTAAACAAGAAGAAAGTTTTCATAGCTCAAGATGAGTCCCACCAGTCTTGAAACACAGAGCAGCCCTTTTATGGAATGGTGAGCAGGGTGAAGAATGATCTTGCGGAAGGAGCAGGGAAAGGCTGAGGCAAGCTTGAGAAACTTCCTAAATGACTGGAGTGGTATAACCCAGGCTTGCCATAGCTATTGAGCTGCTGACCCAGTGGAATCTGGAATATTCTGGAGCAATGGAGGGGATCATGTGATGGATGAGAAAGAAAAAGTGGGAAAAAGGTCATGCTGCATCTCAGTACTCTCATACTAGGAGTGCAGTACTACTACTTAGTAATTTGGAATAAATACCAGAGGAGGTGAAAGTCTTCCAAGGATATAGTGGATACTAGCAAGGAGTGGGATGCTAAGGTAGAAGGACACTATGATTACTCAACCAGAGAGGATTCACCCACCTAGTGGTACGATCTTTGACGAGTGCTTTTAAGAGGCAGGAAGTCAAGAGGCTAACCAGATAGACAATTTCTCCCACGGAGAGCAGTCTAGAAATAGAACTGGTGCTGAGCAGTAGGAAACTGAAAAATGAGTCAGGTGGCTTTATCCCAGTATCAGCAAAGACAGTGCAATATACTTAAGAAATATAGAAAAAAGCTCCTACAACCAAGGCTTTGAAGACTGGCTGGATGAGTCCACTCACCGAGGATGTCTTTGCATCGGCTGCATCAGGAGATGGGAACCTGCTCCTTAAAGTGGATGGATTAAAGAACATACTTCAAGGACTCCCACAGAAAGTCAAATGACAGTTGGGTAACCCCTGTCACTTTCTCAGGGGGTCTCCTGACTGGCAAGAAATCTCAAGGAACACTTTATATAAAAGCCAGGGAGTTCAGCAACCCAGCTAGGGTTTAGGTTATTGTGATTTTGGTAGATCAGTCAGAATGCATCATGGAGTTAGGCATTTAAGAAAATGGCAGGAGGGATGAGAGTGTCTTGTCATGTAAGAGCCACTTCACAATGTGGATAGGATCCACTCAAAACTTCTCAGCTTCCCCCAACTATTGCATTAGCTTAAAACCTGTCATTATCCTTATCCCAGGAAGAGTGGAGGAATTGCCAGCCCCCATCAAAGCTAAACGCAATGGTTGTATGCTTGTGGGCAGGGTGTGTGTGTGTGTGTGTGTGTGTGTGTGTGTGTGTATTGTGTTAGACAGCGCTTCCACACATTCATGAGTTTCTCCACCTGGATTTGGGATCTCTCCTTGTGGTAGAAGATAGTGTGCTACATTGGCCTGGGCTTTCAGAAAACTCTTGAGAAAAAAACCATCAGGCACAAGAAGTTAGCTCACACAGTATGGGGGACCCAAAGTCTCTGGGAAGCAAGAGAAATTTTCATTCTAAAAATGATGACCTTCTTTGGAAGTATGTGGCTAACATGGGGTTTTGCTTCCAAAAGTGGTTAAGCTGTCTTGGACAACTTCATGCTATGAATAACTGGAAAATTTAGGCAAAATATTTTTTTAAAAAATCTATTTGAAGGAATTGAAAAGCTACTAAGGAATTAAAAATTTGTGGCAGACATCTGGAAGAAGAAAAAGGCCAAGAAAGATAGACCTAGTATTCAAGGTCATTTTTTCTCTTTTAGGCACTTGTCAGTTGTGAAAGTGAAAAACAGACATAGCAAACTCAGAAGACCGGGGTGGAGTGACAGAAGAGAGTTGTCCAGGGAGAGTAGGTTTTGGTAACACCCAGACTTATGGTTAGTACCCTATACAAGACTAGAGGGACTACGTAGAATGATGAATTAGAAATAAAAAACTCCCAAGACCAAAATTCAGTTCCAAATTAGTGCAGTCACTGATGGGATTAAGGCAGTCATCCTAGCCTAACTGCTTGCCAGAACCAGAAATAAATCCCAGAAAAATATATAACCCATCAGTGAGACATAAGTAAAATTCTGCTTTACTCATAAAAAAATTCGAATTTAAAACAATGAGATATAATTTATCTTCAGTAAAGATGACAGATGAAAGTAACACAAAAATCTAGTGACACTGACGTAAATTTTCTGATGCTGTACTCAATGTGATTGTCCTTGGTGTCTGCTGAGACTGCTCAGCCTGACCTTGCTGCCTGTTCTGAACATTTAACCTCCCACTCCATTCCCAGATACGGCTGCTGGAACCAGAAGAGACACACCTGTCCGAAGGGAAACCAGTGCATATGTTCCCTGACTTACGATTTTTGACCCAGGATTTTTTGACTTTACAGTAGGGCAGAAGGAATAGGCATTCAGTAGGAACCACATTTCAGATTTTGAGTTTTGATCTTTTCCTTGGCTAGAAACATGTGATACCTATTCTTGAAATGCCGGGTGGCAGCAGTGAGCCACAGCTTCAGCCAGCCATGTGAACGCAAGGTAAGTGACCACTGCTAAGTGTGATGTTTGGCAGGCTAGTTGTATTCAGTGCAGTTTTTACCTACTGTATTTTCAACTTATGGTTAGTTGAGGAGTATCTATGCAAATTTAGCTGAAACTTTCATCCTTCTTTGCACAAAGGCACAGTCAATTAAGCTGGTGGTAATGTGGGTGCAAGATCTATAATGTCCTGAAGATTTGGGATAGTTTAACATTTTATCTGGTTTGTATGTGAGTCAGTCAAAAGAAGTCACTAGCAAATCCAAAATGGTTACCATAATATGTCTTGTTATCTTTAAATAGCAACCCATGACATCAGATTTAACATAAGCAAACAAAACAGAAAACAATAAAACCCAACCCAACAAAACAATGAAAATGATATGTTTCCAGGTGGGGATTGCTTCCTGGTGAGACCTGTAGTCTTCGCCCTGTAGTCTGTGAACGGCGCTGACTCACACAGAGAGGCTTGGGTCGGGCTGTCCAGCAGCGGCCCACACGTGGTACTGGTTCCCAGGCGGGGATCACCTCCTAGTGAGGCCTGGTTCTCTCCCTCCACAGTCTGTGAATAGTGCCGAGTCACCACAGATGCAAAATCTTAAGCAAAATAACATCAAATCAAATTGGGCAAAAATGTGAAGATCACACTGGATTTATTCCAGGAGTAAAAAATAGATTTAACTTTTTAGAAAATAAAAGAAATAATCATACAAAATAAAAGAAAAATAACACAGTAATATCAACACAGAAAAAGTGATTGATTTGTACTCAATCTAGAGCAGCGCAGAATATTAAGGAGAGGAGGCAAGTAGATAAGAAAGAGTTTAATAAGCGGGGAGGGCCACGGAGGGAGTCCCCACAGGGAAGGCTATGGCGGCTCTCCTGCAGACGAAGGGCAGGTTCTGCCTGATAAAGGCTCTGATGGGGTAGGGCTCTGGGGACTGATGGAGCTGATTTATTTTGTGAGAGTGCAGGGGATTGGGTAAACCTTTACATTCCTGGGCTTTGGCAGACTTGGGAGGGAGAAGCCATAGGGGCTTCTGGGAAGAAGGAGGTGTGCACTATCATGGCACAGCTTTGAACCGTTGTCATGATGATTGCGCTGTCTCTCAGGCAGGTGGACCTAACAAAAAGGATTTCATATGAAGAAGCATCCAGTCATCTGAGAAATGCAAATGACAACTTGAGAAATGTACTTTGACTGTAAACCTAAAATGGCTAAAATTAAAAATAAAATGACTTGCAGTACCATTTTGTGGAGGATATGGAGCACTTGGAAGCACATGGTACACAGTCTTACACAGTATTTGTTGTTACAAATACTGTGGGAGGCTGTTTGCCATTATGTACTGTTAGACTCTTCCCATGGTGAGAGTTACTGGGGACCCCTGCAGTGGGTTGCAGCCTCCTGCCTGGGTTATTACAGTGCATAGTGGGAAAGGAAAGAAAGAGAAAGAAACGAACTAGAGGGGTGCAAGTTGCTCTCTAGGAACAAAAGGCCCCAAATCTCTAGCGGGTCACCAGTTTATTAGCCAGTGCAAGAGGGAAGGAGGGAGGGTGCTTTTCCTGGAACAGCGTAGAGACAGTGGTAGGATGGGCAAGTTTAACATCATGAAGGAAAGAAGCCAAGATCCATCCCACATGCGTGCCTGGGTGCTAAACTCATTGACTGAGAAGGAGATGATTTCCTCATGCTGACACCTGCCCACAAGGCAGGCAAGGTAAAAGAGCCTAGGAGAGGCCTGGGGATTTAGCTCAGCAGCTTAAGTGCCTGCCTGGCAAGCACGAGGTCATGAGTTCAATCCCCGGTACTGCAAAAAAAAAAAAAAAAGCCTAGGAGAGATACTACATCAATTTACAATTCATGGTCCATAACAATGCACTGTATTTGCACGTACACATGGCCTGTGATTTCATTTACCCCTTAGGTACTAAGTATTCCAAATGCCATTGAAATGAATGTTCTGAGCAAACCACCCCTATATGCAACAGCATAGATGCTTTTTACAATTCAAATATCACGGGGCTGGGGATTTAGCTCAGTGGCTTAAGCGCCTGCCTGGCAAGCTTGAGGCTGTGAGTTTGATCCCCGGTACCAAAAAAAAAAAAAAAAAAAAAATTCAAATATCAAGGGAAGAAAACTACTCAGAGCATTAGAAGTCAGAGTAGAGGTTATCTCTGGGTAAAGTGTAGCTGTCTGGGTGAGAAGAGAGCACAGGCAGAGGGTGGATTTTAAAGTTCTGGTAGTAATTGTTTCTCTAGGCTGGTGATTACTCGGATTTCTTCACTTTGTGCTAACCGATGGGACTGTACACTTAATACTTATGCTCTTTTTTGGTATATGAGTATTTCCCTGAGAAAGTTTATCTTGGCATGATAGCATATGGAATTGCCCATTTATTTGTAAATTCTAAAATCTTTGAATCACTGAGTAAATATTATTCATACTTGTTCTATAAAGCAGCAATAATTCATCCTATAACTATATAAACCCCAGGATAGCCCAAGAATCAGGCTAGGGAGCCCAAGGTAGGGTGGTAGATGTGACGCGTGAAGCATCCAAATGGGCCCAGGCCATCACAATGGAATTGCACAGCATCAGGGATTTCAGAGACTAGGACAGGACAGTTTTGAAAAATCTTTCATGAGGCAATGGTTTTGATGAAGGCCCAGTTAACAAGAACCCTGTCGATCTCTCAGATCTCCACTGGTTCATTCAAGGTACTTTCCTGGATCACAGCAATGGAGAGGACAATTTTGACCCTCAAATAATTGTAGGTCATATCTGCTGAGTGCTTTCTATGAGCCAGGCTTTGTCCTAAACTCTTTGCAGGTGATAACTTAGACCTCAGTAGAACACCATGAGGTGGATATCAGGGTATTATTATCACCTTACATAAAAAACTTGACCTTGTTTTCACTACACAGATTTAAAAAAGATCAGAGACACAGTCTGGTTAACCAATTACCCTGAGGTCACACAGATAATGAGGCAAGATTTGGACCAAGATAAACTAGCTACAGTGGGCACACTCAACTTCTATGTCCACAGCTCCTCTAGGCTAATTAGCACTGCTACAAACTGCTCTTATGTACAAGATCGTCCAGGATACAACTTTTTTTTTTCTTTTTTTAATCAGTACAGGGGATCGAACTCACAACCACATGCTTGCAAGACAGGCACTTATGCCGCTGAGCTAAATCTCCAGCCCCCAGGATACAACTTTTTATACACTGGAAGAAGGTACTTCCTGCCAAAAGCAACTATGATTTTTTTTTCTTGGCTATGGTTAGAAAGTCATCTGTGTGGACTTCTCAGATGAAGAAATACAAACACCAAATAAATATATGAAAAAATGTTCAACATCACTGATCATTTGAGGGATGCAAATTAAAAAAACACTAAGGTTCCCCTTCACCTTGGGGAGAATGGCTATTATCAAGAAATCAACCAGTAACAAATGCTGGAGGGGCTCTGAAGAAAAAGGAACCCTTTTCCACTGTTGGTGGGAGTGTAGACTGGTGCAACCACTCTGGAAATCAGTGGGAAGATCCCTCAAAAAACTAGGATTAGAGGTCTTAGTCTACCCAGCTATTACCCTTCTGGGTATCTTCCCAGAAGAATTAAAAAGATCGTAACACAACAATATATGTGCATCCATGTTTATAGTAGCACAATTTGTAATAGCTAGATCTTGGAAACAAGCTAAACATCCATCAACTGAAGAATGGATAAAAAAATGTGGTATTTTTATACAATGGAGTACTACTCAGTCATAAATAAGGGTAAAATAGAGACATAGTAAATGGATGCAATTAGAGATCATACTCATAAGTGAACTAAATCAGACTGGCATGTGTAACCATGATATTGTCTCCCTAGTGTGAGAAGCTGAAAGAAATAATATGTGTGTGTATATGGACATATGATAGTTAAGATTGTTGTACTACTGATTTCTTTTAGTTCATTGAAAAGAAAGGTTAAAAAAAGAAAAGAAAGGTTCATGCTAATACTATTTGGACAATTAAATGCAGATAGCTTGTACTCTGAGTAATTTAAATATAATAATACATAAAGTATTCACCATTTTTACCTTCTAATTATTGTGTTCTGAAATTTTGTTACTCCCCCCACACACAAAAAAAAAGAGAAAAAGAGAAAGAAAGTCATCTGTATGGAAAGCCTCTCCTTTGGCAGCTTCATAACAGGGGTAGGGCAGGTAAAACCCTACCGCCAGTCTAGTGGACTGGACTTGGAATCTGGGGGTGTGCTGTTAGACCAGTAGAAGCTTCTGACTTCTGAGAGGCTTGGTGTGTGGCAGTGTCTGTTCATGAAAATAGGAACCTGTGTTAGTCAGTTTTCTATCACTGCAAAAGTACCTGAAGTAATCATCTTTGGTTTATTTTGACTCACAGTTTCAGAAGATTCAGTCCATAGTCAGCTGGTTCCATCACTTTTGGACCTGTAGTTAGGCAGCAGGTCATGGTTGGGAGTATGTGGCGGGAGGAGTTGCTCGACTCAATAGCCCAGAACAAAAGAGAGTAAGGAAGGGTTTGGAGGTCCCATATCCCCTTCAAGGCACACTTTAAGAACATTTCAGTAGGTCCCATTTCTTAAAAGTTCTACCACTGTTCAACAGTGCTGTGCTGGGGACCAAGACTTTAACACATGGGCTTTTCAGGGACATTTCAGCCAAATGATAACAGAGCCTTCTCTTTGCAAAGTGATTTTCTTTTTAAGGCACTGTCTTAAGTCTGAATTCCCCAGGGAGCAAGGAGATTAAAAATTGCATCTCATTGTAAGATATATGATTTTCTCAGTGGAATTTTATTTAGCTTTTAAAATTTTTTTAAATTTATTTTTCATCCCTCCTTCTTGCTTTTAATTAATCTGTTTATTTGAAGATACATGAAACTAAACAATTATAAGCTTTTGTTTTCTCTCATGAGTGACTGGGCCAGTGTGGGAACTAGTGACCCAAATATTGACACTTCTAGCTCTCCAAGCCATTAACATTCTGTATTTCCAAAGTTTCACATTTCTGCTTCATCAGACTTCATCTTACAGTGAGTGAGAGCTACTGCCATTTTCAAATTAATTTCTAAACCACTAATTAGAAAATGTTCCAAGAATTTGCTAAAAGCTAAAATATTAACATTTCAGATCATTTTGTCTGATTTCTTTCTGCAAATGCTTGATTAAAGAAAGTACTGTAAGGGAAGACAAATGGAACCTGGCTTAGAACATTCAGGCTGCCGTGCTGTCTGGGAACGCTCTGGTTGCAACTCAGGTAACAGCTGGGTGTCAGCAGATGACACAGTGTTTATGTGATGGAGTGAAGCTTGAAAGAAGCCAACGTGAATGCTCGCAAAGACTGCAGTGTTGCTGGGTGCCCAGCAGGGATTTCAACACGCAGACCTGCTACTTAGGCTTGTCTGATGAGGTTTAATTATGTGAGTAGTGATTTTAAGGATACTCTTGGATGCTAATTCGGTGCCACAAACAACTGGAAGTTTTTTCGTTTTTAATCATCCAATAGACAAAGAAGAGATTTAGATATGCCAGCTTTGCCAGGAGCCAGCACTGGGTACCTTGTAATTTCTGTTTGTTGAAGAGGAGCTGATTCAGTCTCAATGGGACACATTTGGGTGCCTTTGTTCTGATGCTAGATCCCAAATTGCAGCAGCAACCAGCAATGCGTGACTGAGATCCTTGGTTTACTACCCATGTCTTAGTAAAAACAAAAAGATCTTAGTGATAAATTAGATGTTATAGCCCTTTCATAGCTTTAAAATCACTTTCTAAAGCTTTTCCTCACTTTTGTTATTCAATCATAAAGAAGAAAGAAATTATGTCTGCAGGAAAATAGATGGAGCTGGAGTTCCTTATGTTAAGTGAAATAAAACAAGAGAAAGACAAGTATCAAACGATTGCATGTTTTCTCTAATATGTGGAACCTAAAAGAAAAAAAAGAGAAAGAAACCAAAAATGATATAAACAGAGAAAGGAGACTGTTACTAGACAACAAGAAGGAACTAAGGGAGGAAAGAGAGGGTTACAGAGGGGGAGAATACAATCAAAATACATGCATATACGCAAATGCCACAATGGAATCCAATGTTTTGTAAAATCAATATGTACAAATAAAATATATTTAAAAAATAAATGTTTTGGTCATTTTTATAGGGATTAATGCACTTTGTTTTGGCAGGTTCACACATTCAAATAACTTAGCTGGATAATGTTTAACCTGCCACTAACTTCCTTGCTCTCCCCTTCCTCTTAAGTTTCACATTTTGGAGGGTTTCAGTGTGCAAATACATTTCACACATACCCGTCCCCCCATTACCTGTCCTTACTCCCTCTTCCCTCTTATTCCTGTCTCTTTATCTAATAGTAGTCTCTCTTTTCTCATCAGCATTTCTAGATTCTACGATAAGGACATGAGATGTCTCTGTTTTTAAATCTGATTTATTTTGTTCAGTAAGATGTTTGTGAAATCAATCCATTTTCTTGCAAATGACAGAATTTTGTTTTTCCTTGTGGCTGAGTAATACTCTATTGTGTATCTACACACTGTGTTTTCCATATCCATCTCCTGGTGAGCATCTAGGCTGGTTTCCTATCTTGGCTGTTGTGAACTGTGCTTCAGTAAGTGTGGGTATGCAGCTGTCCCTACAGTATGCTGATTCTAATGGCTTTAGGTATATTCTAGGGAGTATACACTACTGGACCAAATTGCAGCTCTATGTTTAGTTTTTTTCTGGGGAACTTCCATACTGATTTCCATAGTGGTTGTACTAATTTACATGTAAGGCTAAGGAGACAGCAGAAAAGAGGAAAAGAAACTGTAGAACAGTAGAGAAATGTTCCTTCCACGTACACCCCCCACAATGCACATATTGTCACCAGCATTTCTTGAGGTTTTTCTTGTGTGTTCTTGATGATAGCCATTTTGACTGGTGTGAGATGGAATCTCATGGAGTTTTGATTTGCATTTACTGGATGGTTAAAACTGTTGAACATTTTTTCATACATTTATTGGCCATTTGTACTTTTTTTAAGATGGGTATGTTCAATTCATTTGCCCATTTATTGACTGGGGTCTCTGATTTTTTTGTTGTTAATTTTTTTGAATCTTTGTATAGTTTGTTGAAAAGTAGCAGGTAGAGATTTTGTCCTATTTTGTAGGCTGTTTTCACTCAGTTTCACTTAGTTGTCTTCCTTGCTGTGCAGAAATATTTTAAAATTTGGTGTAGTCTCATTTGTTTATTCTTGTTATTATTTTCTGTGCAATTAAAGACCAATTCAGTAAGTCTTTGCTTTGGCCTGTGTCTTCAAATATTTCCCTTGTTTTAGCAGTTTGAAAGTTTCTGGTCTAATAGCTAGGTCTTTGATCCATTTTAAATCAATTTTTATATGGGCAAGAGATAGAGAGAATCTTCTATAAGTGGAAATCCAGTTCTCCTAGTGCCACTTGTAAAGAGGCCTTTTTTTTTAAAGAGGGTAAAACAAAACAGAACAAAGCAGATCGGAAGAAAACAATATAAGTGACACAGGATTTCAAAGCAAGACAACAGGAGATCAACAGTGGCTACCATAATGTCTCTTGTTTTCTTCTAAATAGTTGTCTGTATCTTCACACACAATGAATTCACACAAAATAAAATAGTATAAAACTGATCAAAACAGAATAATGAAGGTATTATAGGCCTTCAAAGTCAGACAA
Source organism: Dolichotis patagonum (assembly GCA_004027295.1). Taxonomy (NCBI): domain Eukaryota; kingdom Metazoa; phylum Chordata; class Mammalia; order Rodentia; family Caviidae; genus Dolichotis; species Dolichotis patagonum. Next base: position 15,821 of record PVJX010023453.1, on the reverse strand, counting down.
TAGGAAAATCAATAATGGCTACCGTGATGTCTCTTGTTCTCTTCAAAATAGCTGTCCATACCTTCATTATGTTGAAATTAAATAACACCAAACAGACAAAAACTACTCTAAACAAAGAATAAAAGCATTATGGGATTTCATAGCATGATGATAGTAAATCAGCAATGGATACCATAATGTCTCTTTTTCTTCAAAGTAGCTGTTCATATCATCATGTATAATACAATCGATTCTTGTTAACTGTTTAGGAGAAGTTCTAGGCATGTATAAGCCTCTACATGTACATCTATCCTTCTGGATTAGAGGGAAAGACAAAATAAAACAAAGCAAAACAAAATACTAGAAAAATAAGAAATAAAAAAGACAAATGAATAACAATAACAAAGAGCCCAAAACAATGACAATATAGACCTTCAAAACAAGGTGGTAGGAACATAACTAAGAAGAATTCCTCAGATCACTAGACACAAACATGCAAAATTGATCTAATCCTACGAATGTTAACTGTTATGTTCCAAGAACTAATAGAATTTGTAGCACAATCATCTTAGCTATCTTAAGCTAAGTGTGTTTATACAAATTTAGACATTTTTTCTTTTCCCTTCCTTTTTTTTCTTCTTTTCCTTGAGATATTATTTTTCCCCCTTTGAGTAGATTCTTACCCTTTCACTGTATTTGTTGAGGATTTTGTATCTTATGTACATCTGACCATTTCTTACACTAGGGAGACAATACGGTATTTATACATGTGAGTTTGGTTTATTTCACTTACGTGTATGGTCTCAAGTTGCATCCATTTACCTATAAAAATCTCAACATGATCATTCTTTATAGCTGAGTAGTACTTCATTGTATAAAACTGCTACATCTTTTTTATCCATTCCTCAGTTGATGGGCATTGAGGTTGTTTCCAAGATCTGGCTATCACAAATTGTGCTGCTATAAACATGGGTGCACGTATATCACTGTGATATGATATTTTCAATTCTTCTGGGAATATGCCCAGAAGGGGAATAGCTGGGTCAAATGGGACTTCCAATCCCAGCTTTTTGAGGAATCTCCAGACTGACCTCCATAGTGGTTGCACCAGTCTACACTCCCACTAATAGTGCAGAAGAGTTCCTTTTTCCCACAACCTCTTCAGTATTTGTTGTTGGTAGTTTTCTTGATCTTGACCTTTTTTTCTGGACTGAGATAAAATCTCAGTGTGGTTTTAATTTGCATTTCTGTAATGACCAATGATGCTGAACATATTTTCATGTATTTATTTGCCATTTGTATTTCTTCATTCTTCATCTGAGAAGTATTCATCTCAGATGCCTGTTTTTGGAATGGGTCTTTGAATTTTGGGGTCTGATTTTTTTAAATTCTTTATGTGTTCTAGACAGAAGTCCTTTGTTTAAGGGACATTTGACTAAGATTTTTTCAAAATTCATTTACTCTGGTGGAGATTTCTTTTGACATGCAAAAATTTTTAATAAGATGAGATCCCAGTTATTGATTCTGAGAAGTATTTCCCATGCGTTTTGATTTTTGTTCATGAATTCTCTGCTTACCCCTATGTTTTCAAGATTTCTATCTACTTTGTCTTCCAGCAGATTTTGTGTTTCTGTTTTAATATTTAGATCTTTGATCTATTTTGACTTTAGTTTAGTACATGGTGATAGGCATGGGTCTAGTTTTAGTTTTCGGCATATGGAGAGCCAGTTTTTTCAGCACCACTTATTAAAGAGACTATCTTTCTTCCAGTGAATGTATTTGGTCCCTTTGTCAAAGGTAAAGTGGTTGAGTGTGTTTGTAGTTGTAGTTGTATCTTTGTAGTTGATCTTTAGGTCTGTTTTTATTCCAAGTACCATGCTGATTTTATTACAGTAGCTTTGTAGTATAACTTCAAGTCAGGGATTGTGATACTCCCTGCCTTGCCTTTGTTGCCCAGAATTGCCTTTGTTATTCTAGGACTTTTCTGGTTTCAGATGAATTTTAGGAATGATTTCTCTAGATCTGTGAGGTATGCTACTGGTATTTTGATTAGAATTGCATTAAATCTGTATAACAATTTTGGGAGAATGGCCATTTTCACAGTGTTTATTTTTCCTATCCATGAACAGGGAATGTCTTCATTTTCTGAGATCCTCTTCAATTTCTTTTTTCAGGGTATTATAATTTTCACTGAATAGATCTTTTGCTTCTTTTTTTTTTTTTTTTTTTTTTGGTGGTGGTACTGGGGATCAAACTCAGGACCGCACACTTGCCAGGCAGGTGCTTAGGCCACTGAGCTAAATTCCCAGCCCCTCTTCTTATATCAAGTTGATTCCTAAGTATTTCCTTTTTTGGGATGCTATTGTGAAGGGTGCGGCTTCTCTTATTTCTCTCTCAGTGAGTTTGTTGTTTGTGTATAGGAATGCTATTGATTTTTGAGGGTTGACTTTGAGGGTTTGATTATTATATCCAGAAGTCTTTCAATGGAGTTTTAGGGGTCTTCTATATAGAGTATCATGTCATCTGCAGATAGTGATAATTTAACTTCTTTTCCTATCCTTACTCCTTTTATTTCTCTCTCTTGTCTAGCTGCTCTGGCTAGTATTTCCAGCACTATATTGAATAGGGGTAGTGATAATGGACATCCTTGTCTTGTTCCTGATTTTAGAGTAAAAGTTTTTAGTTTTTGGCCATTTAATATGACTCTGGCTATTGTTTTGTCATATTGAGGTAAAGAATGTCTATTCCAATTTTCTGTAGGATTCTTATCATGAATGAGTGTTGGACCTTATCAAAAGCTTTTTCTGCATCTATAGAAATGATCATGGGATTCTTGTTTTTGGCTCTACTGATATGGTAGATTACATTTATTGATTTGCATATGTTGAACCATCCCTGCATTCCTGGGATGAATCTCACTTGGTTGTGGTGTATAATCTTCTTGAGGATTTGCTGCATTCTGTTTGCCAGTATTTTATTGAGAATTTTTCCATCTATGTTCATTAGGGAGATTGATCTGTAGTTCTGTTTTTTTTTTTTTTTTTTTTTTTTTTTTTTTTTTTTTTTTTTTTTTTTTTTTTTTTTTTTTTTTTTTTTTTTTTTTTTTTTTTTTTTTTTTTTTTTTTTTTTTTTTTTTTTTTTTTTTTTTTTTTT
>PVJX010023453.1:0-12589 GCA_004027295.1 Dolichotis patagonum | reverse complement strand
TTCAATTTCATTGAAGAGTTTAAGGAGTGTTGGCATTAAGTCTTCCTTGAATTTCTTGTAGAATTCTGCAGTGAATCCATTACGACCTGGGTTTTTCTTTGTTGGTAAGGTTTTAATTACATTTTCAATTTTGTTAATTGAAATTGGGTTATTTAGCAGTTTTACATCTTCTTGATCCAGGTTTGGTAGTTCATATGTTTCTAGGAATCTGTCCATTTCTTCTGTGTTACCAAACCTATGAGCGTAGAGGTTTTCAAAGTAGGTATTGATGATCTTCTGTATTTCCACAGGGTCTGTAGTGATTTTGCCCTTTTCATTCCTTATTGTATGAATTTGAGTTTTTTCTTTCCTTTTTTTTTTTTTAAACAAGGTTGTCTAGGAGTATGTCAATTTTATTTATTCTTTCAAAGAATCAACTCTTTGATTCATTGATCTGTTGTATTGTTTTCTTAGTGTCTATTGCATTGATTTCCACTCTGACCTTTATAATTTCCTCCTTTCTTTTGGCCTTGGGCTTGACTTGCTCTTCTTTTTCTAGATGTTTGGTGTGTATCAACAGGTTGTTTATTTGTGCTTTTTCTATTTTCCTGATGTGGGAATTCACTGCAATAAATTTCCCTCTGAGGATTGCTTTCATTGCATCCCACAGGTTCCAATAAGTTGTATTTTCGTTTGCTTGTAGATATTGTTTAATTTCTTCTTTAATTTCCTCTGTGACCCACTGATTGCTCAGGAGCATATTATTTAGTTTCCATGTGTTTGTGGAGTTTTTGTAGTTTCTTTTGTCATTAATTTCTAGTTTCATGGCACTATGATCCAGTAACCTTCATGGGGTAATTTCAATTCTTTTGCATTTACTTAAGCATGTTCTGTGGGCTAGTATATGGTCTACTTTAAAGGATGTCCCATGTGCTACTGAGAAGAATGTATATTCTGATAGTGTGCTTGTGGCTTCCTCTCTTTCCAGAATGCATATTCTGAACATGTACAGAGAACACTCTGTACATGTCCACTAAGTCCATTTGTTCACTGGTGTGTTCAGTTCTGTTATTTCTGTGCTGATTTTCTGTCTAGTTGATCTGTCTCTTTGTGTTAATGGGGTGTTAAGGTCTCCTGTTATAATTGTGTTATTATTTATTTGAGTTTTCATTGTAAATGTTTGTTTTGTATATCTGGGTGCTTCCAAATTTGGTGCAAATATATTTAAGATTGTTATCTCTTCTTTAGAGAGACTTTTTAAACCAATGCGTATTTTTTACTTCTTTGTCCAGAATAAAATCTTTTTTTAATCAAAATAATATGTGTTTATATTAATTGTATAATTCTAAAAGGTGTCTAATGAGAACCAATAGTCATCTGAACCCTTTACTCCCAGCCTGGGTCAGTCCCTATCACATTTTTAACATCCAAGATCTTTCTCCTTATATCTAATGATCTGTGTTCTAGTTCATCCCTATTGGTTCTATTGCATTCTTTGACTCTGCTGGTTTGTTGCAGTCTTATTCTTGAATGTTTAGGGCCTTATTCAAATGAGTAATGGGCTGCCAGAAAAAAAGTCTGCAAATACACAGTTGTTCATATACGTATCAGAGAGCCATACTTGTAGGGCAAACAATTAGGCTGAAATCCAAGGAAAGAGAGGAAGCCACAAGCACTCCCTTGCCTAGGACAGATACTCCTGGGTGCCATACAACTTGGTAAAGAGAATTTAACTAAGATGTTTAATGACTTGCTAAAGACTAACCATGAGCTAGCAAAGTAATATAGAAAGCTAGGAAAACTACAAAATTTGCACACTGGAACTCACCAGGTGCTCATAAAACAGGCTTGGGCAGGGTGAGGTTGGGTTACATCAGGCCCCAGGAACCCTGAGCTCAAGGAGTCTTCTACTGCAATCCAGGAAGACACCACCTTGTTATCCCTCATGCTATTAGCCACAGACACGACCAGTGCAGGGTTAGGAGCTTGGCCTTCTTGGCACAGCCAGGAAGCACATGCCGGACAGGCCTGGCTGCAGCCTTTCCTAGCGAGGCCCAGCACTAGTCTGTGAAGACTTGGTTCAGACAGTTTCTTCTGTTAAATGGAGAAACTCCCTTCCTAGGCCTAGGCCCTAGGTTTGCTATGCAGGATGTGAGACAAATGGGCAAGAAAATTTGAGAAGTTGACCCTGTACCCTTGGGGGCTCCAGGAGTCAGAAGGGGGAAAGCAGCCTAGAGGAGTGAGAGGCGCTTCCTCAGTATGGAAGTGGGGACTTGAGCTAGAGGAGACTTAGGAAATGCTGAGCCCGGGATGGTGAGGCCCTGGGATGGTGACTGGCTCAGGGGCCTACTGTACCTGACCTGGGCCCACACAGCCTAAGAGACTCAGAAATGCATAGGAGAGAGCAGCGCAGAGCTAGAAGGGAGCTGTATAGAGCAGCTCTTTGTTTCATGTCTCCTTGGACCCCACCATGACCCAGCTGGTCAGTCAAAGGAAGTTACCAGATCTTGAGGAAGCCTGGATGCATCACAGTGGATCTTAGCCACAGTGTGGTAATCAGATAAACAGCTGCTGGGTTGGCCAGAGACACCTCCTGCAAATTCCATCAGAGGATCTCTTCCCCGCAAACCTCAAAAACAGATCATGATGCTCCTATAGATGCCACTCTGAGAAACAGAATGGAAAGGGAAGGAAAATTGGAGAAATGGGAGTCATTCCAATGAAACTGCCTAAGCCAGTCCTGATAGAGTTCAACTAATTTTTAACAGATTAAAATTTGAATGAAGAGGAGTCAATGAAAACTGGAAAAGATATGAATATGTGTCCCTGACCACTCCAAGTTACTCATAATTACCCAGTGTGCTGGGGACCCAGGAAGAACAGTATAGGTGAAGGAAAGAAATTGCATTTGCTTTGCAAGTCCACGTGCCTAGTGCTCTAATTCACTGAAATGATAGCAAATACTTTATGCTGTGGGCCAAAATTACACATGTGGCCATGTGTGAGGCTGTTGACTAAATATATGATGAGAGGCAATTCTTTCTTTGTCTTTATTTTGGTTTGTTTTTTGGTACCAGGGATTAAACTCACGGCCTTGCACTTGCCAGGCAGATGCTTGTGCTGCTGAGCTATTTCCCCGGTCCCTGACCAGACCATAATTCTCAAGCCAGGGTTGCAAATTGCAAATCCTTTTATGGGTCAGTCAGATAATAGAAATGAGTCAAGGGACCCTATGGGAATCAGAACACATTAACATTATAACCTGCAAGCCCAACTCTGGCAAAGAGGAAATCTTTTTTTTTTTTTTAAAGAGAAAATCTTGATGTTTCCAAATAACCATGTGTTAAAAAAATAGATAATCTCATTTTAAGCTCACAGTATACAAGAGGCACTGTTATCACTCTTATTTTCACATGAGGAACATAACCTGAATTATTTTCAGTCCTGATATTCTAGGCAGCTTGATAGAAATTAACATATAGTCAGAAAGGGATTGGGTTCTTAAGGAAGTCAGTGAAAAATAAAGACATCAATATTGTGGCTGGAAAGGCATCTATCTGAAGAAAGCCAGGTCTCAACATAAAGATGTAATGGCCAGGCTTACATCCTCCCTAAGGGATAAAAAGTAACTTGGAATTACAGTGTAATTAACACAGCCTGGTTCAGAAAGTCCAGATGGGTATCAGTTGCCCAGCTGGGATGCGTTTCCAGAGCATCTGGACCCATCCTTTCCCAAAATTCCTGTGCTCTTCCCTTGTGCCTTTGCTACCTGCCTTGCTTCCCTATTGGACCAATATTAGTTAAACAGCTTTACTGTACATGTAATCTGGTAGAGGGACTGTAGCTTGACCCACAACTTACTCACATTGTGACTTTGCTGTATTAGTTACTGCTGACAAAGAACCTTGGTGACCACCCACTGAGGACCCCTCCTGTCTCTCAGGAGCTATCTTTCAATAAGCCTTTCCTAGTCATAACCACCATTGCTCCTTGGAATTCTTTCTTTGATTTCAGGGGACATCAACTCAGCACATCTGACATCTACTAGGTTGGGCGTTGTGTTTCTCCTATATATCACTGAGGCTACAAGAAGGTAAGTTATTTGCCTACTGTCAAGCAAGTAAAAAGTGGCAGAGTTGGGATTCAGACTCAGGCAGTCTAGATCTAGAGTAAACCTGACAGTGACAGCGCAGCTTTGCTGATTTTTTCATCTGTAGTCTGAGAATGAAATTTTGGGGCCAGGGATTATTAGATCAGTGGCTCAAGCAGCTGCCTGGTAAGTGTGAGGTCATGAGTTTGATCCCTGGTACAAAAAAAAAAAAAGGAATTTTGAAAAAATTAGAATTTTCTAATTAAAGATTCAAATGTTAAAAAATACTGTGTGAACTTAGGGAAACAAACCTATGAGCCAGATATAGCCTGTGGATCTACAGCCTGTGTATGGCATCCCAAAAGAATTACTTATTTACGAGGTTTCCCTTGGAAAGCAATGCCTTTGTGGGTGTCCTCCCAAATATTCATATCTCCTTTATAGTAGTCAAGTTGCAGCATCCACAAACTTTTTTTTTTTTGAGGAAGCTTAAGTTTCTCAAAATATTCTCAGTTCTTTTGGGATTGCCTTCAGAAAGGTTTACAAATCATTTATATTACTTTGCATTCTTACTGAATTAAAAAAAATTTTTTTAATGAAACTAGAATTTCTCTGCTTGATTCCAATCATCTTCACCAGATGTGGCTCTGAGTCATTTTAAGTTATTTTCAGAAATCACATCCATTCTGAATGCATGGTGATATACTACCCAGGGAATCATTCAAAAGAGTGTGTCCCACAATTATTAAGATACTGTTAGAGTCTTGAAGATAACAGTGTTTAAAGGGACACACCAATTCCTCTCTTCTCCTTCTTACTGGTTCAAAAACCAGCCACTAATGTAAGTCTTTATTTCATTAATTTTACCTATGTTGGATATTCCAAAGTGGTGCTTTGACATTCTCCCTTATAAATTCTGTCATATGAAATCAATCCTATCTTTTTATTATCTGATGCTAAGAATTATCTGCAAGGTTTGGGAACATGAATGGTGTTAAGTCTGTAGTCAGATAGCATCTGAAATAATATCCAAAATCTTGAAAAGTGGAGCAGTGTGCAGTAGGCCATTGTTTTAGACTTTTCGCTATATATGCAATGGCTCTGTGTAACAGCATTTCTGGAAGCCCCTATTAAATGCAATTTCCCTTTAGTTCTGTGAGTAGTGAAGTTATCAACCAATAAAGAAAGCAGTTTTCTCTAAGCTATTTAAACAGGAAAAAAATCTAAAGAAGAATATAAAATGTGGACCGTTGAACGGATCATTCTGTCTCTCTTGTATCTAATATCAACTCATAGGCACACCAGAAGCTGGGCACCATCCTGTGGTCACTGATATCTACCAATAACCATCCTAGATCAGAGTTTGTGGAACTGGCTTTGAACTAGGTAATCTGTTATTCTGCTTCTGTTGTATCTTTGATGGAATTGATTCTCTCTCTTAAAAAAAAACTCTTCTGATCTCACTCAGATCTCACTCATTTGCTTCATAGGTTTCTAGATTTGAATTTCATGACCTGAAATTTTTCTTTCAACTTCAAGGACTCAAACAGCAATGTCAACTTTTAATTTTCGCATGTAAAGTTGTTTTTTCAAAACCATGCCTCCTACAATTGCCATCATTTGATGAAAGGAAATTTTTGCTTTAGAAAACAGTTTTAGAGTAAAGATAATGGAGTAAGTTTATTTTTAAAAAACAATCCTACACGATCATATCATTTAGGATGGCTACTACTAAGAAAAACAGGATAGAAAACAAGTGTTAGTGAGGATGCAGTGATGTTGGAACTCTTGTACACAGTTCCCGAGAATGTAAAATGGTGCAGTCACTGTGGAAGACAGTATAGAGGTTCTTCAAAAAATTAAAAATAAATTACCATATTATTCAGATATTCTACTTCTGGGCATATGTCCTAAAGAATAGAAAACTGAAACTCGAGCAGTTCTTAGCATCATTATTCAAACTACTCAAAAGATGGAAGCAGTACAGGAGTACTTGGACAGCTGAACAGATGGGCAAAACATGGTATATACACTTGATGGAATATTATTCAACCTTAAAAAGGGAAGAAGATTCTGATTAATTCTGCAACATGGATGAACCTTGACGATATTGTACTCAGTGAAGTGAACCAGTCACAAAGTGACAGATACTGTATGATTCCCCTTCAACAAGTGCCTAGATAGTCAAATCTATAAAGACAACAATAAAATGGTTGCTCAGGTAGTAAAGGGGGCAATGAGTTGTCGTTTAATGCTTACAGAGTTTCAGTTTTGCAAGAAGAAATACTTCTAGCAATCTGTTGCACAATACTGGGAATATAGTTAACAGGATTGAACACTTAAAATGCCTAAGACTGAAAATTATACATTATATATGTATCTCACAATTAAAGAGAAATAAAATGAACAAAATGAAGCTATTGGTCTTTTCTTTTATGCAAATAATATATATATACATGAATGTATTTCTTGCATCACCACATCCGATAAAATCTTCAACGCAGAGAACCATTACCCTCTGTGACTGTCTGGGAACCATTGAGCCAAGAGCTTTTTTGGGCCCATGTTCTAGGCTTGAATCAGAGAAGTGGTCCATCCTTGGCTTTGACCAGAAGGGCACTGACTTGAGTTGCAGGAGCTCCATGGGCGGAGCCTATGTCCCACAAGCAGAGGAAGCATGGGAGTCTACACACCCTCAACTCAGGTGAGGAACTCGAACCCTAGAACATGTAATTTATTATATGAGATTTTATTTATTAGCATGAGATGATACTCATCTGATTTAGAAACTAAGTGCCAATCATTTGAATGGATGCTGGCTGAGTGCTAGGGCAGAGATCTAAAGCTCCTACCTGCACACTGGTTTCTCTATCTTGGATAAGACCCTGCAGGGCTAGCAAATGTCTTTGCCACCAGGTTCATCCTAGTGGATGCCGGCTCAACCCCAGCCTTCCCTGTCAGTTCCTAATCAAAGCCTGTTTGGAAATTTCCCAAACCTGCTGCTCTGCACCAGAGGGAAAAGAGGTTTGCATGTAACTAGAGCAAGTTAGCGAGGGGAAGCAGAGTGGCCGGCTCAGGCTTGTGGGGAGGGAAGTGGGGATGACGGAACGCCAGCACCTGGCCCAGCTGGAAAGTCAGGGGAGAACCTGGTGAGCGCTGTAAGGATGTGGGCAGAGAAGCTGGAAAGAACAAATGGAAAAACACCTCTCCCTTCCCTCTCTTCAAGGGCACATTTATATGCCTGCCATCAGTAATTAACTTTGAAAACTTTAAACGTAAGGACGGTTATTAGTTTTCTCTTTCTCCCGTCACTGATTTGGAAGTTGTACTAAACCACAAAGCAGAGTTTCTGAAACCAGAAAGCTGGTAAATAGTTGGACAGTTCAGGGGAAGGTTAGCATTTGTACACACCAATAGCTGAGCCACATCCTGCAAACCCGGGCTACAGCTGTAGTGTGACCAGAGACCCCTTCTTTTACTGAGAGGTGATGACAGCGACAGACAAGAAAAGCTGAAACTAGACAGGAAGCAAAAGGCAGCTAACAGCCCAAAAAGCAGCCACAGAAACTGTCAGCCATGCATTCCCAGGCCAGTGTTTAAGCCTGAGGATTCTCCACAGGGGGTAGTGGTGGGGTGTGTGCCATGACACCTGTGCTCAGACACACAGGTGTGGCTGCTCATGTCTTGTTGATGGATAAACAGGGCCGTGTAGAGAATGTCACATTCCCAGCACAACAAAGAATTAGTGGGGGAACCAGTAGTAAAATTCAGTCCCTGGGGTGGTAAAACAGTTCCTCACTCGCACTTTCGCTATAGTTTTCTTCTCCTGCATGGTCTCTTTCTTCCCCTCCCCTTGGTTACAAAATCTGCGACTCAGAAAAGGCCTGCAGTATGGTTGGAGGAGATTATCATAGTAGGAAGATGTGGGAAACTTGATGTAAGATTTACCTGGAGCATGGCAGGGTCAAATAAAGTATTTGTTAAGCAAATGAATGGTGGGTTAGACTGGGAATGGTTGGAAGCTGTCTTTGTCTGTTTGGGCTGCTACAACGCAATATCTGAGACCTGGTAATTTATAAACAATTGAAATGTGTTGTTCCCAGTTCTAGAAGCTGGAAGACCCTAAGTCAAGGGCCCAGCAGAGTCTGTATCTGGTGAGGGCTGCTCTCTGCTTCTGCGTGTTGACATGGCTGAAGGTATGGTCTGGCTCCCTCAAGCCCCCTTACAAGGGTGCTAGTCTCCCTTCATGGTCCCTAAAAGCCCCACTTCTTAATGCTATCATGTTGGGAAATAAGTTTCATCCTACGAAGCTGGAGGTGGGGAGGGGGCACACAAACATTCAGGCTACAGCAGAGATGCCAGTCTCACTAAGAGATGGGTAAGGGCAATAAGGATTCGGAGCACTCCATGCTGACACTCCCAGGGCACATCCATGTGTCATCTCATTTAATTCTTACAGCCACTCTAGGGGACATACTGTGTCATCCTCTGGCTTAGTCACTTTCGCATTGCTGACCCTCAAAACCTGCAACTTAAAGGAGAGGTTTATTTTGGTCCACAGTTGCTTACTAAAGTTGGTAGGCAGAAATGGGATGTGGAAGGACCTGGCGAAGACAGTTAGTTGTTCATCCCGTGGTAACCAGAAAGCAGAGGAACAGAGGAACCAAGGACATGAACACACCAGGTTATGCCTCTGGTGACCTGCTCCCACCCAGGGCCCACTGAGCTCACCTGTGGAGGAACATAGTGCCCCCTTGATCCAACCACCCTCTAAACACAAGAGGCTTTGGTGGACATTTTTAAACTAACCTCTAACATCTCGGTTATATGAATGAGTATCTGAAGCTTAGAGGTCCCTAAGTGTCGAAAATATTCAACAAGGGGGACGCTGCTCTGCAGTACTGGTCAGGTTCTGTGGTGCAGAATGTGTGATTTGTTAAATGAGGTATTTAAAACAGTTGTAGTCAGGCGTGACACAATGACGGATATTTAAACCGGAATAGTAAAAGAGGAGGTTTATTACTCAGATCCTAGAGAAAGGCGGGTAGCATGCCTTTCAGGGCTGATGCAAAGAGCAAGCCATCTGGGACATGTGCTTTCAATAGCAGGTCGGAGCAAGAGAGAGAGAGAGGGAGGGGGCAGGGGGCCAAAGACCCTAGTGGGGTCCAAGGCATTGCCCAAGAGAGTTCCGTGTGACAGGGTTAATCTTCAGGGAGGGCCAGGCTACACTTGAGCACTCAGGAGTCACATTATTGCCTTCACTAGGCTTACAGCAGAAGTAAAGAGGTCAAACATATCAGAGTATGGACTTAGCTGTTTACCGCATGAGAACTGGGAGGAGATTACCTCAGCCGTGCTGCGCAGGAGTGAAGAGCCAGGGGCCGGACAAGAAGATAGATACTGAGAACAGGATTCGTATGAATTAGTGTTATGACAGTCGTCATGGCTAATTTCCAGCTTCCGACGTAGTTGATGAACTCAGAGTTGGAGAGAGGCACCCACGATTTGCTCCTTCCTGGGTTACTAGTTAGAGCCAGTGCCCGCTGCTGTCTGCTTAGATGAGGTAAGCACCTTCCCCAAAGCACTTCCCTGTGCGTTGTTAGCAGAACCATGATTCCGACATGGATTTGGTCCCCAAAACATGCTCTACATGCTCTAGCCAACACACTAGAACACCTTTCTGTTAAATACCTAGGATGTAAAGAATGTCTGTCCCTTGCAGTGGTGGCTGTGGCACAGAAGGTGAAGGGATCAGTGAGACAGGGGTTTTCCTTTTCACAGCGCACAATCTAAAAGACAAATGCTTTTTATTTTTCTCAGCCAAACCTCTGAAAAAGAAGAGTTCAAAGACCAATTAATATCCGGCTGCCAAAAGAAAATGGCCTCTGACCTCAGCTTAAAGTGACCAAGGCTCTTTCTGGGCTGGATGCAGGAAGCGTCCTAGGGAGACTCACAGGGCACCCTAACAGAGCCCTGTGGGAAGAGTCACAAGGACTTTCCTACCATGCATAGAATTCCATCTAAAACTGTACTGGAGAGCACAGAGGGATACCGTGTAAGATCCCTTGAGGTTGTGGGATTAAAGTTTTCCCTAGGTCCCCCAAAATCCAACACAGTGAGATGATGGTGATGTTCGGGTAAGTTCCAGATACTTCTATATGCCTGTGTGTGGCTTTCTCTACCCAACCTTGCAGTGAACACTGGCTTGACTAGGGCGACTGACACTCGGTGCTTGATATGCAGTGTGGTGTGGTGCACTGGAAAGAGCCTTGGGGTGGGTTCCAGTCCAGCTCTGCACACTGGGCTGGATGACCTTGAGTATACTACTCTGAACTTGGTTTTGTCATTTGTAGCATGAGTGTTAGACTAAATTGATTCTTAATCCCCCTTCCAGCTCTAAAAGGCTATGGTTCTGTGACTATTAAATAGTTTTCTTTCCTAAGTGATATGCCTCAGGCAAAAATTGTGAAGAAGCAAAAGTAACTTGGAGATAGAACACTAATAACAAGATGCATCTGCGTGGTACTTATTACTACCAGAAACTCTGTAGGGTTTTCCGTATGTTAAATTCTCTTCTTCTCTTCTTTCTCTTCTCTTCTCTTCTCTTCTCTTCTCTTCTCTTCTCTTCTCTTCTCTTCTCTTCTCTTCTTCTTTCTCCTCTCCTCTCCTCTCCTCTCCTCTCCTCTCTTCTTTCTTTCTTTCTTTCTTTCTTTTTCTTTCTTTCTCTCTCTAGTCCTGGGATTGAACCCAGGGCCTTCTCACTGAGCTACATTGCCAGCCCTTTCTTAAAATTTCTATTTTTAAATTTTATTTTGAGACAGGATCTTGCTAAGTTGCTGAGTTAAATCATTTAATCTTTATAATTATCATTTGAAGTCAATAAGATCTCCATTTTACCGGTGAAGAAACTGAGGCACAGAAGAGTAATGTAAAATGCTGTGGTAGGAGCTGCTGTTATCCCCATTGCATGGACAAACAAACTAAGACATACAGTGATGTGCTGTGAATTTGAAGGAGAGATGAAAAGGGTACCAGAAGCATGTGAGCAAAGGAATCTGGGGAAGCAAATAAATTAGGTCAGTCCTTCCCAGTCACGCCCCCACATCCCCACCACAGAGCTGCTCCTTACCACTCCTTTCCAGCAGGCACTGCTTGCCAAGGGGCACTGCTGAGACTCCTCTGCTATACCAGTCTGTGCAGGCTAGGGAGGGTACAGGGGTCCCCTGAGCCAGTCACCATCCCAGCATCCTCACCATGCCTGGCTTAGCATTTCCCAGGTGTCCTCCCGCCTAAGGTCCCACCTCCATGCTGAGGAAGCTTCTCCCATTCCTCGACGCTGCTTTCTCCCTTCTTATCCCTAGATCCCACAAGGCCACTGGGTCCGTTTCTCAACCTTTCACTCCCATTGTCTCATGATCTTGGGCTCCTGCACAGCAAGCCTGGGGCCTAGGCACCCTGGGCAGGAAAGGGAGCTTCTCCATGTAACAAAAGAAACTATCTGAGCCAAGTCCTCACAGACTGGTACTGGGCTTTGACCATCCTTCCTGCCTGTGCCAAGAAGGCAAAGCTCCCGTCCCTGTCCCGGGCCACTGCATAGGGTCAAGTCCGCGTGGAGCAACATGAGGGATGATGAGGTGGTGTCTTCCTGGCTTGTAGTAGAAGAAGACCCCCTCAGCTCAGGGTTCCTGGGGCCTGATGTAACCTGGCCTCACCCTGCCCAAGGCTGTCTTGGGAGGTTGGTGACAAATTCCTGCAAAGGCTGAGTTGTCACATTTGCTGCTTTCTCACATTAAGCAGCTGATACTGTGGCTATGATTGATCCTGACTGTACAAAACCAGGTGGCTAATGCTACTGGAAACAACCAGTGATTTATTGGTTTCCTGGCTCAGGAGAATCTGATTTGTGATTTGATATGAGTTCCAGTCAAGTAGTGAAAGAAAAGTGAAAATATTAATTGTGCTCACATTTAAAAATTTGTAAGATTATTTATTCAGAGTTATGCACATCCCCCTGAACAGATTTCCACATACCTAGACAACAATGGTCATGAATAACAAGTTAGGAGGCCGTCTATGTTTTGGCTGTTCTCACAGTCCCTGTTTGGTAGACAGAGGCTTGTACCAAGAGAATAGTGTACCAAATTCAAAGACCCAATTAAACAATGGACATCTGAGGTGAATACACACTTCTCAGATGAAAAAATATAAATGGCAAGTAAATATATGAAAATGTTCAACCTTACTGGTTTTTTGAGAGATGTAAATTCCATTCCACTCCAGGAAGAATGGCTATCATCAAGAAATCAACCAAGGCCTGTCTCTTTGGGACCCGAAACTCTCGGACCCGTAGAGTGGCCTGGGCTGTTTGGATTGAAAGTCTGCGCAGACCTGCATCTCGGCGTGACTGTTTGGGACTGGTAGGCCCGCCCTTCATCCACAGGGAACTGCCTGGAGACTGGCATCTGGGCCAGGTCTGTTTGGGCCCGTAGCCCCGCCCTTCACCCCCAGGAAGTCTCCCAG